>BQKZ01000830.1:96529-114513 GCA_036244855.1 Temnopleurus reevesii
ATGACTAACTTACCTGCAGGAATTTGAGTCTTGCCAGGAAATCATTGACGTAGCTACCCAGAGGCTTGAGGGAGGGGTAGGACTTGCCCATCCACATAGCTGGGATCTTGCCTTTCAAGATACTGTTTGCAACATCTTCAAGCTCTGAAGACATCACCACAAGACCCTGAGAGAGAACAATTACAAAAAGAGAAATTTAATAAAAAATTATATAATAAACTGAGAGATTACCAATTTTTTTATGCAAACAAGTTCATGCACTATGATGGGATCTTGCTCTTCTAGATACTGTTTGCGACACCCTCAAGCTCCATAGACATCATAAATTAAAAAAAAAGAATTAACAATAATATGAAATATTTTTGTTTATACTTAAAGATGACTGTTTTTCTTTTCCTTTTTGGGTGAAGCACTGCTTGTGAGTGTTACAAGAAAAATGTGTTGATGGTAAATTCCATTTGGTTTGAGCCAATCAGTATGAACTTTTCAGCAACACTTGCGGGTGTTACTAGAAAGTTGCAATGAACTGTTGCCAGTTACAGATGATCAACAAGCGCCAATCAAAATAATTGTTCGTAAGAAGTGCTGACTATAAATAAATGTGTTTTTCAATTTCAAATAGTATACAGTTGATTTGCAATCAATCACAGCTTTCTAGCAGCACTAGTATCAATAAATTAAATTTTCATTATGACAGCCAACTAAATCCAACAAACACATATGTAGAATTTGCAATTATCATTTGCTGAAAAGCATTTGTAAGCATAAAACTGTGTTGTATCATAAAAAGTTGAACAAGAAAGATGACTTCAAGTAAATCATACCTTGATTGCTTTCTGAATGTTGATGATACTGGATCGGACGACCGCCAGGAGGTTATTGAATCGTCCCATCTCTTGCACCAGTACAGTGTTCATACTCTGTGTGTAGGTGGTCGGGTACTTGCGCAGACCAGCCTCGATGTCGAACAGAGGCGGGAGCTTTGCAAGGATGTCCGACGCGACATCCTGGACGATGTCGTCGTTGGATTTGGCGCCGCCACCGGATGAACGCGACTGTGGAAATGCAGGAGAGAACATGTGTGAATCTCTCATTTGGTATATATTCAATGAATTTGAGAACTCAAGAGATTGATTTTTTTCATGCATCCATAAACGTTATAGATAAGGGGCCTGTTATATGTTTCAGCAGGTTAAGACTTTTAAGAACAGCAGGTACCAAATCTTGTGCTAAGTAATTGTTATTCTTAAAGAGTATTCAGCACAAGAACTGATATCAGACATTCTCAAAGTCGTTTGTAACTTGTTGAAACACCTCCCAGGTGGTTATGCAATGAATCAGAAGCACCTTGATTAAACCAACCAAATATGCTGTACACATCAAAACTTTTTGGGGGAATTTGGATACTCTTCACATATATTCATGCAACATGGACCAAAATTAAATATTATAAGCTCCTAGTATTCCAAAAGCTGAATTGCCATCCAGTGACCGGGTAATAATATCGGAAGCGCTTTGACCAGTCAATACTGACCGAAAAGGCGCTATATAAATCCGCAATATATATAAAGCGAGTATTAAATTAAGCATCATTTTAAGCATAACTTACACTTTATTACACTGCAATTTTGGGGGCTTTGCTTTTGTTGCACATCAACTTTAAGCTTATATGCAGCTATTGTTAGATGCATCAAGTTCTCATATAAATTTCTTTTCAGGAGCTGGTTGTTCATATTAATTATTTGTTTCACTGGATAAATCTGATGACATTTCAATCCCTTTGATTGGGGGACTATGTAATTCAATTACATGTATTACAGGAAGGCGTTTCATGGAGCTTGCCACGGTCACAGCGACAGTTCTCCGACAATTACCTTGGCAACAGTCAGAGAGAGTGCTTTTCATACAATCAAATTAAAGAATTTCATTGGATAAGTCAGCGCTGACTAAATTGCTGCTCCGACATGCTTGATGAAACGCCCTCCGGGGCCCCGTAACATAAAGGTTTGCGATTAATCGCTATTTGATTTTACCATCAATTGCAAACTTTAGTACATGATTTGCCATAGACTTACGATTGATATCAATCGCTATCTGATTAGCAATTAATCGCAAACCTTAATGTAGGCATTGGTACTTAGTGTCAAGTTATATGTTATGTGCATGTATTAGAGTGTAATCAAAGGACATTTTTTATTAATACTAGAGTGTGCACAAATCTATTGTATAAATAATAAATAATAGACAATATCATATTTAGTAAATACCACAATAAGAACATTTGAGAACATTTCAATCACCGTGCATTTTTATACATTTGTGATAAATCCTATATCATTCTTTGTGCATAAACCCTCCTACTACATACATTATATCATCCATTGAATGCAGATTACATAAAATCTTGCTACTGCAGAAGTGCAATAGATTATAATCTACTGTGTTGCAAATATGGTTTTCTTAACATCTACTAAGTACTGTATTTCCTTCACCAAATTATCACAGTTGCCAACAATAAAATTAAAAAAAAAAGATATATAATCAAACAAAAGTTAGTAAAGTGACTTTTCTGATGTGCATTTAATCCTGTGAAGTGCAGTAAATCATGTGACACACATTTTTATCATGATAGATCTTGAAGAACATTCTAAAACCCTTTAAAAAATAATTGAAAAAAAAATTAAATGGTGTTCTTTTTTTCACATATGCTACTATAATGGTATTACATGTATGTTTGTGCATCTATCAAAAATAATAAGACAGTGCAATAAAACATAAAGTCTGGTGCTAATTCACTTTTAATCCTAATTTAAAGGAATTGCATGCCTGGTTGTGTACATTGTTATAAATCTTATTGAAATTACTGTAAGATTAGAAAACATGCAAATTTGTGAATTTTTCTATAGCATCAAGCATACTTTTCATCACACCAAGTATTGAGTGTATGAAAGTAATTTTCCTGTTATATCATTTTGAGTCATCATCTTTTCTGTATTGTTTTGTCTGACAGAACTATGCATATTGTTCTACTTTCCTGAGGTTAATCAATGTCATTATTATCATTGACATTGACCCAACTTTACTTCATAGTAAAATTACCAAGTCATGCAAAACTTTATGAGTCCAAGCTCATGTGCATATACCCATGCTGTTAGATCAAAAACTCAAAGCAACAAAATCAATTATCTCAATTTATTAGTATTCCAAGCATCTAGAAAACATAACCATCACCAAACTTATCAATACATCAAAGTGAGTCAAATTATTTTCAATTCTGGACAAACACAGTTAAAAATATCACACTTGAGATCCAAAAACATTTATAATACAATACCTGAGCCTGAAGATCACAATTTGGGGGTGGGGTTTAAAGATTCCATGACAGATGGGGTCAGGAGAAAGAAGAGGGGTGGGGTAGGGGNAGTGTGTTGCAAATATTGTTTTCTTTAAGATCTACTGTACTTCCTCCACCAAATCATCACAGTTACCAACAATAATATAAAAAACTAGACATATACATGTATTCAAACAAAAGTTAGTAAAGTGACATTTCCCATTTGTATTTAATCCTGTGAAGTGCATTTAATTCTGTGAAACACATTTTTCTAATAATATATTTAGGAAGAATATTCTAAAACTGTAAACAAATGAATAAATAAAATAAAAAGAAGAATATATAAATGGTGTTTTTTCACATTGGCTACTATTAAAGAATTTAGTTTGTGCATCTATCAAAAATAATAAGACAGTGCAATAAAAATCTTATAAAGTCTGGTGCTTATTCACTTTTAATCCTAATTTAAAGGAAATTTACATACCAGGTTGTGTGCATTGTTTTAAGTCTTATTAAATATTACTATAATAAAACAGATACAGAAAAATATATAAAACATGCAAATTTTTACTCTTCTATAGCATCAAGCATACTTTCCATCGTACCACGTGTAAAGTGTATGAAAGTAATTTTCCTGTTATATCATTTTGAGTCATCATCTTTTCTGTATTGTTTTGTCTGACAGAACTATGCATATTGTTCTACTTTCCTGAGGTTAATCAATGTCATTATTATCATTGACATTGACCCAACTTTACTTCATAGTAAAATTACCAAGTCATGCAAAACTTTATGAGTCCAAGCTCATGTGCATATACCCATGCTGTTAGATCAAAAACTCAAAGCAACAAAATCAATTATCTCAATTTATTAGTATTCCAAGCATCTAGAAAACATAACCATCACCAAACTTATCAATACATCAAAGTGAGTCAAATTATTTTCAATTCTGGACAAACACAGTTAAAAATATCACACTTGAGATCCAAAAACATTTATAATACAATACCTGAGCCTGAAGATCACAATTTGGGGGTGGGGTTTAAAGATTCCATGACAGATGGGGTCAGGAGAAAGAAGAGGGGTGGGGTAGGGGTGATGGTGGGGGAGGGATAGGGGATCATTTCACATCGGTGAAAGATAGCATAAAGCATGCATAAAACATGCATATACGGAGAGTAGGATATTTAGGGCAGAGGTGTTTGAAACACAATTGAAAAAGAGGAAAAGGAGAAGCGGGGGGATTGGGATGAAGAAATAAATAAGCATTCATGAAAAAGTTGGCACAAATGTATTTGCTCATCCCAAAGAGATGCTGTAGTGTTATACACTTCAAAAGCTGGCCCCCAAATTGCACAAAAGTTGCAATTATAGGCATTAGTCCAGCAACAAAAATGCATCGAGAGCAACATATATCTTTAAATTGACAAACTCTAAGGAAACATTGTACACTTTCGAAAACATAGTTTTTGTTCTGGATATCAAATTGGACAGTGTGAAGAAATGTATATTGCGTAGACATGTCTCTTTTAGGTATGCAATTGAAAGCGGAAGAAAATATCTTTTGAAAGCAGCCATCTACATTGTATACTGATATGGGATAGCTTTAGTACAAAATGCTCTGTAGAAAAATGGTTAAAATGTATGCCGCCATTTCTGTTAATGGGTACCACGTGGATATGGCGGGCAAAATAAGCATGACTCAAATATCACCAATTAATAGGTAACCTGTTGTGTCACTCCACTATTTTTTTTTAATTGAAATTAGCTTCGAATCAAAAAGAGATTTGGTGTACTTATAATTTGTATATACTTTGATAGAATTACTTTTCAGTGTGAAAACATTGTACCATAAATTTGGTGCATAAATTTGCAAGAATATATAGATATTTGATGTAATAATCATTATGCTGTGCTTTTCTTTGAATATATATGTTAACATCATGTATGAACAGTAATGTGCCTGTGTAATTGATCATATAGTAATTGATTGTCTTATAATGGTGCACATAAGTCTGCATGTCAGTTATCTTACATCCTTTGTATTCATGTTAGATAAAAGAAGCAATGAAAAAGAACAAAATTTTACAATGTTATTTCAGAAATAGATCTTGTCATTGTCATGGCATATAAACAAACAAACGTCATTTCAATATTTTAATACATATAAACATACAGGGGGTGTTGCAAGAAAGAAGTCATAAATTGCAAGTCAGTCACTGATAGTAATGATGCACATGCAATTTTAAAATAAGTTTTACTTTTAAGCATTGATCCACTACAACTTGCAATCAGTCAATACTTTCTTGCAACACCCCAAGGTATACTGGGCATATATGGAGAATTATGGTTTGACAGAAATGTTTCTATCTACAGTGCAGCCAATGGGGTAAAACTGTCACATCGGCTAAGGTATCACCTACGATGCACTCATACCTGAATGTATATGAATTGATTGTCCCCATTCTTAGTGAAATTACAAAACAAAAATTTGTTAGTAAGGAAGAAAGGGAACATTGAATATGATAACTGAATAAGAAATGTTAGTATGAAAATAATATGGCAGAATTAAATATAAAGATTAAATTATTAAGTTTGAAAATTATGAAATGATACTAAGTATTAGATAAAATATTAAATAAAGAAGGTATATTTTTATACAAATACAAAAACAGTTGGACAAAAAGTGAAAAGAAGGGAAAAGAGAGACATCAAGATAAAGAAAATAGGCACATATCGATAGGCTTGCTAAAATTAAAGCTCCACTCACATAGGAGCCAAGATTCAACACGATAGAACTTGATTCTTAGCCCAGTTGTGTCCTTTGTGATCTGATTGTCCCTCTTTAATCCGGGGCAGCTAACACTTAATCAGGACTCAACTGGAAAATGAGTCATATTGAATCGTGTTCAAGCAGTGTTTCTTTGTGACTGAGGCATTGAAAATGGAAGACTGAAATAAAGGAGGCAAAAAAAGGGTAGGCTCAAACTGGATGTTGATATCCAGAGAGATGGCGGAAGGAAAAAAGTGGGAGAGGAAGTATATAGAGAGAAGGGAGGAGAGAGGAATGAAAGAACATGAGAGACATAGAAATAGAGAGATAGCAAAAGAAAGGAAAGAGAAAAGCAGATATCATTTCTAAATGCAGATGAGCATATTGGCTCAAATATTGCATAAGCTTTCAAGAAAAATGAAGATTCAACATGAAATTTGATTGGTTGTTAACAAGAACAAGAACCCTTTCACAAGAAACTCTGGTAAAAATAGGCTAAAAGAAAGAGAATTGTTGAAAGATAGTGTAAGCATACAAACCTTGCTTTGTTGCTCAGCCTGATGACAGATTATGACAGATGATGTGCCGATTATAGATATGAAGTGGGTAGCAAGGTGATGTGAGAGGGTGCATAGATGACATAAATGGTGCAAGGACAATGGAAACAGGAAGGGAAGAAAGAGAAAAAAGAAGGAGAAGAAGAAGAAGAAGAAGAAGATGAGGAGGAGGGGTGAGAGGGAGGAAGCAGAGGAAGAATAGGAAGAACAGGAAGAAGTAGAAGACCGGAGAATAAGAGGGGAAGAGAGAGAGAGAGAGAGAGAAAGAAAGAAAGAAAGAGAGCACAGGTGCAAAGGGTTATGTACAGATCGATAATTAGATTATGCAAAGAGAGTGGCATTTGATTTGAATGACCTAACATAGAACATGTAGAAGCAAGAAAATGGACACTAAATATGGAATGAATAGCAATGGTGTACATATAAAAGAGTAGAACATATATGGTAGATTGGACAATATATGGAAGAGGTGTGCATAGAGAAAGAGTACAAAAGACAGCAAATGAATAGTGATTCTAGAGGCAGAAAAAGCAGAATGTAAGGCAATAGACATTACACAAAAAGCAAAGGAAGGAAGTGTAAGATATCGCTCTAAAGAAATTCCACACTTTGCTAATAAAGTGAGGTTTGATTTGATAAGTATTATTTTAAGAAAAAATACTACAAGTTAAGAAAAGATCAAGAATACATATAATTGTCAGTTCTTTCATGATATTAAATGAGCCAAAAACATCAGTCTGAAATATTTTCTTGCTGTTTTGAGAGATCAACATCTTTTAGAAACTTGTTAATTACTGACTGATTTCTTTTTTGAGAATAAACTAGAAATAATCCAAACCGACAGTGAAAAATTTAATATGTTGGATGTTTCAGCATACTAAATATTTGATCTATCTTATTTTCTTTTTTCATCAATTGATATTTTTCTTTCAGAGAGTGTATCCTTACCTGAGTTAGGAGAATGTTATCAAACAGAAGTTTCGTCTCCGCCTGATCCTTTGTGATGTCAGCGTTGGCGTGCATTCCAAACACCTCAGGATGAGGGATGATGGGAAGGTTTTTGGTGAAGGTCAGGTAGCTCTCGTACTGCACAGTAGAAGGAGAGCAAAAATAAAAAATAAAATAGCTTTCATCTAATCCTCCATACATGTGAATTTTTATAATCTCAAACATTTCAAAAGACCATTGTATCATTTTTCATGAATATATTGTTTGGGAGAAATCGAAGATGTCCTTGAAATAGTGTTTAGTGTGTCCATCTTAGTTGCACTTATTTTCTGAGAAACAAGGAAGAAAAATAATCCCTGTATAATGTCCAAGAAGTAAAATTATCATTAAAAAACATAAACTTCTCAGAAAAAAAAGTTTGTAAAGATAAAAAATCATATTCTGTACTAGGGAAATCTGAAATATGGACAAATTCTCAAAAAACAGAAAAGGAAAAACAAATACGAATAACTTACATCTCCTTGTGGCGGGGCATAGTACGTTCCACTGGAATCAAATTTGTAGGAATCTTCAACAATTTGAGGTGTGTAGAACTTATCAAGGATAGTGTGAAGCGTGCGACGATCACGGTCGTCTGTCACACGACCACCGTAGTTACACTCGCCGGTCAGGTAGATCAAGGCATCGTATGGGATTTCCTGAACAGGATCAATGAAAATGTAATACATTACTAAATTGTATTTGCTGATGATAGCTTATTGCCAGTTGAATTTACGATGAGTCAAAATTTCCTCTTTGGACTGACTGAAAACGAACTATGGATTTCTTCAGTGTGAGTCAAAATATACTGCAAAGATTAAAAAAAAAACATTTGGAAATATGTAACCTAGTTTCACGCACAATGGAATAAATGCTAGTAGCTTTGGCACTATAAAAATGGATCTATGTGTATTATCATCATTACTTGTATGGGCAATTCCATGAATTATGTATGTCTAGTCCCTTTTATATGGGACTTTAATACTTGAAATGAATTATATTTTATCTGATTTCTACTTCATTTGATTTGGAATAATGATCTCGAATGAAAATAGCTTAATTAGCGAATACAGTGAAATAAAACAGGAGAAAAGTGGGAGTCATGTGGACAAAATGCCTAATTACTTAACAGAATAGGCTGGCATACTCATAGATTCAATTTCATGCGTGTTTCTTACCAACATAGTTACCTGATATTTCATTATATTATATCATATCTCACCTCGTATTCATTGAGGAACATAGCCAGCTGCCGCACACTGATCCTAAGATCAGTCTCGTTGAACTCGTACGGGATGTTCCATCCCAAGGGACCGAACTTACGCCTTTCTTGCACCAAGGCATGGAAGAAGCACAGTCCATAAAGCATCTTCTTCCAGACATGCTGTTTTAAAGGGAAAAAGGAACAATTTTGATTCACAGATCTACTACAAATGCAGGATTATATTCCCAAATTCAGTGAAAGAAGGAAACTGAAAACATAAAATTTTACAGGTTTGTAGTAAGTGCAAGAACATAGACAACTTATATGAAAAAAAAATTTACTGAGTAAAATCAATCTGTTTTGATTCTAGTGCTTAAAATACCAAGGAAATAGATTGAGAAATAGAATCAACACCATTCCTGATCCTTTTACTCTGTTCCTTCCTATAATCCATCTTTAATAAAAAGAACTTCAGAAACTTTGGCTTTGTGCTACTCAAGGTGGAGTGTTTTTCATAAAAAAGAGTAAGAATATTGCAAAGTTTTGCACTGAATCTTTTGTTATTTGTTCACATTTGTTCAGTTGGGGCACAGAACTATTTTGGCTTTCTTGGAAACAGTGCAAGAAAATCTCAAAGACTCTGATCCTACTTACCTGCGCCTGCATATTGGAAGACGGTGGCACAGCAAAACAGAACCCAGGGGGTGCATGTGTGTTTGTGGGGAGTGTGGGGTAGAGCAGTGGCAAGGGCACCAAACATCAAACCGAGATAGACAAGTAGCCAGGAAAGTGTGATTCGTTGAAGAGGAAAAGAATGGTAAGTGATTGAGAGGAAGAGAAGAAGAATTGTGAAGAAAAACATGACAATTATATTTAATGATCATTTCAAAAGGCATTGTAATATTCATAAAAATAACATGACTATATAAATTAATATCTAATTTCAATACTAAATAAATGAAGCATGTCACTTATTTGTCATGTCTAGTGATAAGTTTTTGCTGATATATTTCAACATTACTGGGAACTAATACAGAGAACTGAAAAATATGACAACTTTAACATTTACAGTGACTACCATGATGAAAACAGTGCCAGACAATCATCATCAAGAATCAAGATGTCATAATCTTTAGCTCTTTCAGCAGTGCTTGAGAGTAATTTTTTTCACTTGAAAACATTTGGGATCTTTAGCATATTAAATGGGCTTAAATCTTTACGATTCAATGCAAAATCTCCTATAATCTAATAATCTTGAAGAAATTGTATGTTACCATTCATTTCTCTATGCTTGGCGTTTTCATTGGAACAGTTGCACATTACAACTGGCATGAATTGTAAGTGCCCAACGATCTTTGATGATATCTCACTGATTCCTAATAAACCATAAACAATGTGATAGCTTGAATTGCACAAGCTTTGGTGGTCTCAATCATACAAAATATACAATTTTCAACACAAATGAAATGAAGCAATCATATCTTACATCTGCTTTGACGCTGCCAAAGAACTCTGGATCTGAGATTGGATCGCTGAGGTATGACTGGATGATGTTAGCTCTCAATCCCTTGGGGGGCTCGTTGGTCATCTTGACTCCATTCTGGAGGACAGCCACAGGAAAGTGAGGGGACGGGTAGCTGGTCAACCAGAGACGGAAGTCCGGATGCGTCGTCTCAGGGTTTAGCTCCTGATTGGTGATGAGAGGGAGCGAGCAATTTAATGTGAATCATTTTGATGTTTATTGAAAAGAAACACTAAAATTAATATATAAGACTTCACAATCAAAATATCTTCAGCATTACATGATCAACAACTTAAAAACAAGAGCTAAATAAGATACTTTTCTGAATCTCTTCTGAAACAAATTTCAATCAATCCCTTTCCCAAGCCTTATGGTAAGTGGAATATAGTGCTGTATAAGTTTTCTACATTTGTGATCTCTAGATCAGTGATAATGCGTATCCAATTCCTCTATTCAAATGCCTCTATTCAAATCAGAATTAGAGACACTGGATATAACTTGTTTCTGATTTATGGCCATTGATCACAAGACAAAAACAGAGAGGCAGCATAATATCACACAACAACTAAAGGCTTGAATTAGTACTGGCTTGAAAAAATCCACTGGAGGGAAAAAAAGTTTGCCAGTAATATCAATAGTTGATAAAAGCTATGTGTATGTGATTATCCTGCTTTGGCAGAATTCTTCATAAATAATCTTACCTCACACAGCTTTTCAAGTGTAGTCATCCAGGAGACAGCCAAATGGCAGTTCTGTAGCAAGACCCATGTTCCTTCTTTTACACCTTTCTCTATCATGCTCAGAGCTATTGGACCTTGCCCCTGACCTAGCGACAAGGAACTCAGCTTGCTTCCTCCAAAGCCCTGTGTATCATAAAATAAAGTTGTAAATGTATATGTAAGTCTAGTTCTTATGAACCTGCAAAGTTTTTGAAAATGTCCAAATCTATTGGACCTCGTCCCTGACCTGTCGACAAACAGCTCAGCTTTCTTCCTAAAATGCTTTGTGTGATTATACAATAAATTGATGATAATAATGATAGTAATAATAATCATTCTCACATTATCATTATAATTATAATCTCACTTTAGACCTAATATGCATTTTTTTTCCTTTAACATTTTGTATAACCTTAACTTCATGCTGGCTAGTGTGAATATACAAGTCAACTGTAAGTATTATCATGATTTTTTTTTCCAAATAGAAGACAAAACAGCAACTGGAGGAACAAAATAATTAAAGAAATATAACTCATTAAATGGGGCAGTTTTTTTAGGTAGCTCATGTTGTCTTCAGCATAACAAATATATTGACTACTGAATTCTGTAAGTCCCATAGACTTCGTGCAGGAACTAAGGGTACCAGTTGTCAATGGGTTAAACAAAAAATTTTCTTTCCTTACCTGATCATCAGCAAACTTGAGGAGGGCAGCCGTGGGGTCACTACCAGGGGAGAGGATGAAGATGAGAGGGGCACAGCAATGACTGTCATTGAATGCTTTACCAAGATCAAACGGTGGCGGTTCAATGAACTTTCTGCCCAGCTTCTGACTTACAAAGTCCTGGATAGCAGGCACCACCTGAATATGAAACAGACATGAAATTTTAGGGAACTTGCACAGGTATCGAGCAATATGTTAAGGAAAAGAGGAAAACTAAAGCATGAATGGACTTATCACTGTATTGCATATCAACTTCCTGATACATATGCGTGTAGCTAAATATGTTTGTCTTACGGTTTTCTGAATCTCCAATGGTTCAAGATTGGTTTGTCAAAAGTCATGCAAACAGGGTTATCAGAAGGGGTATAAACACGTTTTTCCCATGAGTATTTTTTTTTATTGGTTGGCAAACATATTTGAGCGAAACTAGCTCCGTAGGGACTCCACCTCCTGACAACATCCATGCTTGCTTATTAATCACTTGCAGCCAAGCTTTATAACGGTGGATAAGGCTGCCTCTCGCAATGAAAAGCGCATTTGCTGCCGAAACTGTTGGTTGAAATGGAAGACAATCTTCAGAAGCCTTTTTCTCACAGAAATAGTTTTTGTTAATGCCATCTTCCTGTATTTAAAGTTAAACTTCTCACTCAAATCTTGTATGGAATGAAAGCTCAAGGAATGAGGAATTCGAAAAACAAAACAAAAGGGTAAAAAGAAAAAGGGTAATAATCTGACTTCTGTCAGATTTTGATGTGACGATCACATATTTTGTACAAATTGTTGAGCTTTTACCTTTGGATGTTGCTTAACTTTGCAACGATATCTTACCTTATCTGGTCGAAGACATCTGATGATGATGAGTTTCTGGAAGAGACCTAGACTCTCCTCCCAGTCACTTGGAAGCTTCTCATTTTGTGGTTGCTGGTAGAAAAGAAAATATATATAAGTATAATGAATAATAATAATGAAAATAATACACAACATTTATATAGCGTTTAATACGAAGTGTTTTTTCTAAGCGGGCTACTTTCAAGATTCTCAAATTTTACTCGACTTCTACGGTATACACACAAGAAATTGAATCCCTTTTTCTGTCATAATTGTCAAAATTTATATTTTTGGAAGTAATTGTTTAATGGCAGATAGCCTGACAAATATAGACTGGAACAGATGTTTTATCTATTCGCTGCTTAATGTTACTTGTTAACTAAATTCCTGCAAGAGGAATACAATATACCTTTTTTGTGCTTACTTTCCGAGTAACAAGAAACATCTGCATTTTAGGTATTTCATAATTGCTGTGCGTCATGATTGACACTTTTAAACATAAAATGATTTTAAAAAACTAACATTTCATATATATATATATATCTTTGCGGAGGTTTCGCACTATTTGAGAACAAAATTCCCTGCCTTTTCCCTCATAGATGTGCAAAATTCCATTGTTACTCATTTCAATCTAATCATGACAGATACTCAATTGCCAAATTAATAATGTTTATCCCATAATTTGATGAATTTTTAAAATCTAATTCCCTAATTTTTCCCGGACAGGAAGACAAACTCTTTTTTGCAGGAGTGGGAACCCTGTTGTGGAAACAGCATTCTTACTGACTTGAAAACTCATTGGTACTGGTACATGTAACTTACCAAGCTATCATAGAGAACCTTCCAGCCCTCCTTCTGGGCTGGGAATTTCTTTCTGATGCCAGAGAACTTGGCCATCTCGTCGGCACGACAGACCTCATCCCAGGACGTGGATGGAAGCCAGGAGGTGGGGTTTGAATGTGGGTTGTCGAGACCCACACCGCCGGTGAGGAGGAAGCGCCATTCCTCTTCTTTCACTTCACCAGTGTGCTTCAACAGGTTGGTGTTGAGGATGAACGAGAACAGTAGCTGCATAGAGAGAAAAGAAGGGGTTAATATTGATGCTATGACCCCGAGGGTTTTTTTTTTTAGCCTGGCACCCTGATCCCCTAATCTAATCTGTTCATCCTCACATGATTGCACATACTTTAGCCAAGTTTTGAAAGAAAAAAAAACATCCCGTGAATAATTCTGATATTATCACAGTTGCAAAGCCATTTAGTGTGATTTCAATGTTGTTTTTAGCATTTTAGCATTTGACCTTTAACTCCCTGAACCTAAATCTGATCAGTTGTTATTAGTACTATCACACGAAAGAGAGGTCTATTGATTTTTAAATGGTCTTAGCTCACTATCATTGCTCATATGTCAAACCACATACTTATGAAGAATAATCTTTAGGTTTCTTCCACTGTAATCAATTTCATTCCATAATGATATTCCCGGACAGAAAATTCTTCACAAATCATGTCGTATGAAGCTAATGTTCACAAGCCAACAAATATCACTTAATTCTTAACTCAAAAAGAGAACACATTTTTGTGTATTGGCACAACTATTTTTTATTCAGGGCTCTGAAAAATATTCCAGATGAAGGAGCAGAAGGAAAAAACCTTAAACACAATTCTACATATATTGCCATATTGTGACAGTTTTTCGTTTGACCCAGGGGATTATCAAATCTAATATAATTCTTAAACCCCTTAATAAATTGATAACACATTGAATATCTGAGAATCACTAATTTCCAAACAAATTGGCAATTTTCAAACTTTTCAACACACTTCTTTACATCAGTTTGGTAAGATAAGAGAAGTAAAAATTCCAGTGTTGCCAATTTGAGGAAAGAATAGTGATTGAATTTGCTGTATAATAATGGGTTAATCATAAGTTACAACGGACGTGCGAAAGGAGGACAAACTTGTGCTCATTTATACCTTGTCCTTCTCAAAGAGAGATCTGCAGATGTTACAGTAGAGCGAGTAGGTGAAGTATTCACGCAGGTTGGTCAGACGCTTGTCCAGATCGTCTGATTTCTCAGAGTTCTCAATGGCATTGATGAACAGGTTCACAAACCTGGGTAGTTGGGATTTAAAATAATGATGAAATAGTGAATGAAAAAGTTAATCATGGTGTGTACATATAAATAGGTTGATGTTTCTACAGTTGTTAGCCTCTAAAAGATAATGGGCAATGAGCTATAGCCGGAATCATGCATAGCTTGGGGCCTGCATGAACAAAATTGCTATCTAAAAACTAGTCGTATGTATACATACGTATATACAGGGTCTAAATAGAAAAGTACAAAATATCCACCAGCATTTTGTATAAATTATTTCCTTCATATAATTATTTTCAGAATTTCTTTCTTTGTCGAAGAAATCAAAATCGGAGAAGCAGTAGATTTCTAACTGTACACAGAGCCGCTCTTATATATCACGCCAGTTATCTTTCATTATAGACGGGGTCAGCTTCAGAAACATCTTATATGGAGTAAAAGCAGAAAAACAGATTAAAAAAAGTGTGAAGCATTGTTACAACCCACAGTGATGTTTTCCTGCAAATTGACAACTTTTGGTCACATGACCAATTCTTCTTTAAAAAGATAATTTTTATAAGTTTGGTTAATTTTGTTGGTTGTTAAGGCGATCGCAACACAAGCTATGCTTCCAGGGTACTCGCCTCCTTTGATTCTATCACTTTGTCATGTTATTTTGTATTGATTATGTCTATGAAAAAGGAAATAAATGTTTAATTCAATTCAATTCAAGTCAATTCAATTCAACTCACCAAGTGAGAGAGTACTGGTACATAGGCTCGATGTTAGCCAGGTCAGCGATGGTGAAGAAGAGGATGCTGGAGTGGGTAGCGATGGGTTTGTATCCAAGACGGGTCTTGTTAATCATCTTCTCCGTCTCCTCGGCAACGGCTTGCTTCTCAGAGATCTCGTTGGCGAGGACCTTGGATGAAGACAGGACTTTAATGGCTGTTTCGTCTTCAAGGATGTTGCCTTCCGATGATGAGAGGACTTCCAAGATCTTGTTCTCAATATCGTTCAGTTGCCTAGAGAATAGCATTTGGAAAGGAAAATGGATATTATCAAGATGATTGATTGAAGCTTCATTAAATGCCTATTGCATAGTTGTTGGTCAGCTTTCTTATTTATTTTTTTTTTCAAATAAAAAGATCAATAATATGTTAAAACTGATCTGATAGAGATAAAGACAAAATATTTCCATTGTCTACTTTTTCAATACATTTTCTTTCCCACTAACTTTCTTTTAGAATCCTTCTTTCTCTATGTCATTCTCTCTTTCTGCACATTATGATCTCTCTTCCTTCATCATCTCCATTAATTTATCCCTCGCTCCATCCAATCAATTGTTCTATTCATTCCACCTCCTCTCTGCTCCTGTTTCTCACTTTTACCTTTAATTATCCTCCTTCTCTGCCTGTCTTTCCCTCTTCCCATCTTCATCCATTCTCTATAACCTCCTCTTATCCTATCCCTTCTCACCCATCCTTTTCTCATGACATACAACAATTGTCTGCACTCTGGATGATGAGGGCGTTTCTCTCTTCCTCCAGCCCAAGCGTTCCTTAGCCACCAAGACACCAAGCAGCTGGTTCTCTAAACCCTCTGGAGCCCCCTCCCCTCCTCTCTCTTTCTCTCTCTCTCTTTCTTACTCCTTTTCTCCATCCATTTTACTTCTACAAACTCTCTAGTGTCTCTCTCCCCTCTCCCCTCTTCCTTTCTAACTCTCTCTCCATCCTAACCACTACTTACCTCTTATTGTCTGCGCTCTGAATAATGAGGGCGTTTCTCTCTTCCTCCAGCTCCGGACGTTCCTTGGCTACCACGATACCGAGCAGCTGGTCTTCCAAACCCTCAGGTGTGATCATAAAGTTCAGCAGCGTCACCTAGGGTGAGAACACAAAGCAAGAAATTTATTGACGTGGGGACTACATTATGAGCCTTTAAAAGCTTAAAAAGTCTTTAAAAGCTAACATGTTCATATCTGCATGCACAGTAGATGAACTATTCAATTTTCAACCAAACAACTAATTGTGCTGTAGTTACACTCTTGGATTCTCAAATATTACAAGAAAAGATTTCAGAAATTCAAAATCAATATGACTGTCTAGCTCTCGGTGGATTCCCCCATTTGAAAAACAATATTGAAATTAACAAAAACACCACACTCTTAGCTTGAATTTTTTCACCTACATTTTCAGTTTCAATAAATAAGACAACAATATGAAAAATGACAAAGTTCACCTTGACAGAAGTTTCGGGTAAGTAGTGTGGGTTTCTAAGCTTTGTAGTGATGTAGAATCTGAAGTCGTGGGAGTATTCAATGGTGCTGTCTCCCAGACGGATGCAGATGGCCCCTCCTGACTTAAAGGTCTGCTTCAGGAGCAACGGCTCCAGGATGGGATCCAGCTCCTCTGCTACATTCTCCAGAAGAACCTAATAAAAAGTGAAGAACAAAAAAATAAATAAAGATAAGTAGACTCGATGGTGCTTTCCATTAGATACATGTAGCTCTATCTGACTTGACGGTCTCCTAGATTAACAACTGCTCCAAGATGGTATCCGCCTCCTCCATGACGTTCTCCAACAGAAATAGAATAATAGAATCTTTCCTAATACAACATGAGATCCTGAAAAATGCATCAATTAATGAAATCATCCTTTTTTTTTTCTAATTTTTGTCTTTTCATTATTATTATCATTTATCCTCCACATTTCACTCGTTTTCGCCATTCTATGCTGTATTGTTTTGTCTTATCATTAATGTGCTTTTAATTTGCTATTTTATGTATTTTTAAAGTGATGTGAAAGACATTAAATTGAATTGAATTGAAATTATTGTTGTTAAAATTATCATTATCTTTAACATCATTATCATTATCGTTATCATAATCATCATCATCATTATGCTTTTCACCATTATCTATATTACTCATCATTATCGTTAATTCTTATTATCCTTTTTTAAACAAAAAATTAGCACTGCATGTTTAATAGTGAAAGTACCATGGCTTTATGGACAGATAGGCCACGAAGCAAATATTGTGCTGATGCCTTCCATCCACCGACCCTCCGAAAATTGCCCGATCTGAATTTTTTTTTATTCAATATAATTGGAAAATCACTGTAAGACTACAGGTAAACATGTGGAATTATACATGAAAAGTCATTTTCAGATGTTCTTGGGAAGTCCCATTTTGCTCCTCACATGTGTGAATGGAAAAATAGATAATAAAAATATCCCGACTGACCAATGCTATTTCT
>BQKZ01000831.1:10746-22937 GCA_036244855.1 Temnopleurus reevesii
TTCTATATGCCCGATAAGAAGCAAAATATTGTTATAACCAAGAGAGGGCGCTAAATACGATTTAACGGTCAAATTCAAATTTTCAAAAGAATTCGCTCGGAGAAAAATATGCTATGATCTTGAAATGTATATAGAAACTATATGGCATGGTATATCCCCCAAATTCACATTTCTTTAATCTTTACCAAAACTATACATGGGCTTTAAGTATTTGAAAATCTCCTTTTTTCTGATTTTATAAATACAGTAGAAATGCCTGTTAATCTATAGCAAGGGCATAATTGGCTCACCAAATATTTTACCAGAGGAAGCATTTCTCTATCATCTTTTATAGAGTTTCTATTAAAGTCTTACGAAAGGGGAGGAAGCAGGGTACACATTATGTTGAGATATCTTCTAGGCTATAAGATGAATATGTAATACATGATCATGAAACTTCCCTGTTATTATGCAATAATTTTGTGCTTAACGAAGCATAATCCATATTGTTTTCGGCATTATTTGTTTGTTGTAGAACTTTGAGCTAAAAGAATCGCTATGTTACTGTACCAGAAGGACACTGCTGGTTAGAAGGTGATCATAAAGAAGTTAGCCTTGACAGTAACTATTTTGGACCAGTAAGTATCATAAAGTTCTTTGTACTCATCAAAACTACACTTATATTATTTTATGTGTTTTGATCACAAATCTGCAGGGTATGGTGCTGCTACTTTTAATTGTTTTGTAAATTCTCATAGAATAGTTTTTATGAACATTGTGAAGCTACAAAGTGAATATTGTTTGTCACCTCAGCATGATTATTTCAGGTGACAGGTTGATATGATCCGTGTTGGATTTTATTTCATTACTGAAGATATTTATATTTAAGCCTTTTATCTATCAAATTACAAAGAAATCTGCATTTTGTTTTCTCTTGATATGAGTGTAGAGCAAAAGGAGAGTAAATGTTGAACTAAAATGCATGAAAATATAAACATGAACAAACAGTTGAAAGCTGAGGTGAAGTTTGTCTTTATATGATTGCTTTTATATAGTAAAAACCTCTTCAGACATGTATTTATTCACCATTGTTTTCTCTCTTATGCTCTTTCTCTTGCATAGATTGCTCTGGGTCTACTACATGCCAAAGCTAGTTATATTGTGTGGCCATTGAAGAGATGTCAGAAAGTAGAGTCCTTTCAACCGACTGATCGACCAGTATTGACAGGACAGAGCCTTGCCACAGCCCTCGCAGATATGTTTGTAGCCAATGAGAACTCTCTTAGTGTGGAGCTAGAGGATGAGTTTGGAATCATTGGGGACAAGACATAACATTGGTTTGTCTTGGTAGATAACTATCTATTGAATAGACAATCATTCCAAAGATCAATTATAATTGGAATATTCCATGTATCAATAGATATGCCAAATTGAGGGACAGCTTTTTCTATACATTTGATAGCTGAGGGTGTTTTTTCTCGAAAGTGCAAGTATGATCCACTCACCTACTGATGAAATCCTCAAACAGCCATTTTTGGTAGGATGTACCGGTAACAACCTTTTCCACATCATGGCACAAAAACCTTTTATTACATGGATTTCATGCTATGGGACAAAGCTATTGATCATGAAAGTTTCAAGTTCACAAAATCAGTGGATTTCTGGAATTCACTATTTGAATTAAGTGGTGAGAGATTAGTATAGAAAGAGAGAGAGAGATAAATAATTATCATGCATGATTTTGACCCATTTTGCCAACAAGGACATGATGAAAAATAGAGTCCAGAAGCTTCCTTTCGATGTTTGACCTTTACCCTACCTCTTAACAATGTTGCAATTGTTATTCTATCAGGAGCACTTGATCAGACCTGAATTGGACATGTTATAAAGTATCTATGCAAAATAATATTACTCATATGTTAATTATATTTACTCAATGATGTTGGAGCCATTTATAGAAGGCGGAAAATGCTGAAGGAAAATGTTGACAACTTGATGAGAAGCTGCCAGGGAATGATTTCATCTTTCATATTTGATAAGCAGTTGTAGACACAAATGAAAAATGTTAAACAATTTTGTGTACAGTCCTATGTGAAAAGTTACTTCACACAATTGCAAATTGTATTGCGATAACCGGAAAATAATTCCATGGTTCCTGTTTTTATTGAAATATTGAAAATCAATAAATTTGCTTTATATAAAGAACTATTATTATATGATAATTATTTGAAGTATGAAGGAAGAGATTTGTAAGCATTCATACATATTTGACGATACAATGCTGATGTGATATACTGATCGTTGTGTGTGAAAAGTAAACAGTGAGTTGAATATGGAGCAGTATAAAATGCTATTTGAACATTAGTCCTGCAGATATTTGTGATTTCAAAAGCCAGGAATCTTATGATATCCTCTTAGATTTAAAAACAAGTCTTCCATGTTATATACTAGTACTCCACATTAAAAAAAACCTCATCCAAGTCTAATCTTTTATAAAGTTACACACAATAATGTCCTTCACGTAATTTTTGGGGAAAACTAAGCTGAAGGACAAAATAATTTGGGCATTTGGGGGAATTTTGCAAGGGATCTACATTTTTAAATGTTAATGAAATATTTTGTCAACTCATGGCCTGACCGCACTTTTTATCCTTTTTTTTTTTGCTCTTCAGTAAAATTTGAGAGATCACTCTAAATTTATAGATAAACATGTGAAATTAAACCTGAAAAGTTACTTTCATATTTTCCTAGGCTTTTCACTCCCTTCTTATCCTTATTATGCCTCCGCCACCGTAAGGTGGTGCCGGAGGCATTATGTTTTCGGGTTGTCCGTGCGTGCGTGCGTGCGTCCGTCCGGACCTTGTTACCGCGACAAGTTTAGAATTGCTAGACGGATTTTGACCAAACTTGGCTCAAGTACGTATAAGCATGTGAGGATGAACAGATTAGATTTTGGTTTCAGTGGGTCAAAGGTCACCGGGCAGAAAAACTTGTACAAAATCACCCGATAAAGTTCATTATTGTTATAACTTATAACAGAAATTTGAACCAATTTCTTTCAAACTAACAGTGTGTCGCTCAATGATGTATGAGCATGTGAGGAAGAACTGATGAGATTTTGGGTTCATAGGGTCAAAGGTCGCAGTGCCCAAAATTTATCTCAAAAAACTTGTAAAAAAATCACCCAAAATAGTTTGTTACCGCAATAAGTTCAGAACTGCTGAACGAATTTTGACCAAACTTGGCTCAAGTATTATAAGCATGTGAGGATGAATTGATTAGATTTTAGAATCAAT
Source organism: Temnopleurus reevesii (assembly GCA_036244855.1). Taxonomy (NCBI): domain Eukaryota; kingdom Metazoa; phylum Echinodermata; class Echinoidea; order Temnopleuroida; family Temnopleuridae; genus Temnopleurus; species Temnopleurus reevesii. The sequence continues at coordinate 14,022 of BQKZ01000831.1, forward strand.
GGGTCAAAGGTCACAGGGCCAAAAAACTTGTAAAATATCACCCAAAATAGCTTGTTACCGCAATAAGTTCAGAACTACTGGACGAATTTTGACCAAACTTGGCTCAAGTATGTATAAGCATGTGAGGATGAAGTGATTAGATTTTGGGTTCAATGGGTCAAAGGTCGCAGGGCCAAAAAACTTGTAAAAAATCACCCAATTTAATAGCTTGTTACCGCAATAAGTTCAGAACTGCTGTACAGATTTTGACCAAACTTGGCTCAAGTATGTATAAGCATGTGAGGATGAACTGAATAGATTTTGGGTTCAGTGGGTCAAAGGTCACCGGGCAGAAAAACTTGTACAAAATCACCCGATAAAGTTCATTATTGTTATAACTTATAACAGAAAAATTGAACCAATTTCTTTCAAACTAACAGTGTGTCGCTCAATGATGTATGAGCATGTGAGGAAGAACTGATGAGATTTTGGGTTCACAGGGTCAAAGGTCGCAGTGCCCAAAATTTATATAATCTTTTTGATTTCTGATGGCATGGAACAAACAGGCAGTACATATCTTTCTGATTGCGCGATGGCGGAGGCATAAATTTCGACCGTGCGCGGTCGATGATTCATCTAGTGTTCCTCATGAATTGTGTGAATTGTAAATTGAGAAAGAAACACAAAGTCTGATTTGAGAAAGAAAATAAATATTCTGATAGACTGACGCTTTTGTTAAAAAATGTTATTTGAGGGCAATCAAACAATTTGATTTTGTCTTTATCCAAGGCAGGTTATTGAAATTTACATTAGATTTACTTGACTGTTTAGGGACTTCTGTAGCATCTCAAAATGAATTTTGTGACCATGAACAAGTATTGAAATGCAGTCAAGCCTCATTATAATGAGGTCCTTGGGACCAGAGAAATTATCTCTTTATATTGAAACCTTGTTATATCAGGGATAAATTCAATAAAATACAAAGAGATGGGATCAGGAAAACTACCTTGTTATAACGAGATCTCGTTATATCAGTGCTCTTTATAATGAGGTTGGACTGTATTACCCATCGTCAAACAATCATTTCTTTGGTCCAACCTAAATGAATCAGATCACAGAATGCCTTTGAAATATTGCTACCTTTGTATCCACTTGCCACCTCGAGGTAAATGAACAATATAAAAAAATACCTTTGGGGTTGAAGTGAATTTTGTTGCAGGATTCTCCCTTATTAAGATTTTAAAAAATACCAGGCATTATCTAGATATATTGGGATATTTGTTGTATTAGACTTTTGTATACAGTGGGAAACAATTAGCAAAATCAACTAACATATTCTGCAAGGAATCTTGTAAGAATAGACCTTTGAAACAGTTCCCACATAATGAATATATAGTTCAACATAAGGGCACAGTTGAAATCGGACATATATAAGATGAATACAATCCATAAAAGGGTTTAGTTCATTTCCAACTTTTGCTCTCATATTAAGATCTCAATTGTTGTTACAAAGAACTCCTGCTTTCTGTTATGGTTTCAGTACAGTTGACTCTGAATTTCAATAGTGCTTGGGCAAGTACATTGAAACCAGTCATAATGAGGTTATACAGAGAAACTACTTCTTTTGAAAACATTGTTAGAAAGTATCAGGGACAAATACAGTAGAAACTCAGTATAATGAGGTGCTTGGGACCATAAAAATTACCTTGTTATAGCAGTATCTCTTTAGAGCAGAGTTTAAAAAAAAAGATAGTAAGAGCTGGGACCTGATTTGTTACCTCTTTATATTCCACTTTATATTTTCCACTGTACAAAAGAATGCGGAGAGATGATACAATCCCTTTTTATAACAAAAGTTTGCTATTTCATTGCTCATTATAATATCCAGGACATTCCTAGTGTGTGTTTGTAATTTTTAAGAAAATTGATTGAATTTCATCTCGTTTGGCATTTCAAGCTGCATTGCACACATATATTACATGTGAATGCGCACCTGAAATTTGGAGGAAAATATATCTTAAAAAACAGAAGATCTTCATATTTCACCATGAGAAATCAAGGTAGATCAATATATGTGTGAGCATGAAATTATACTTCCTTGGATGGAGCTGGTCTACCTGCGTCAATATGACATTTTCTTCATTCAAATGGCAAAGCATGGAGGGGCAAATTATATTCAAGAAGGGGATGCATTGTTCTCAATGACTGTTTGATCAATGCATCTCCCCTTCTTGAATATAATTTGCTGATTCATGTTACACCCGCGTTTCATTCACACGTAAAAGTTGAAATGATTCAGCCACTGTAAATATTTTGCAGTTTAAAAATGTTATTTTAATTATATCCATCTATGAATCTTCAACACTCATTCTCTCCTGGGGAGACTTTTGTATATCATATTGGCTCATGTGCAATACCTGAATACATACAGATCTCTTAAAATGTAATGTTTAATGGGTAAATTCTATATAACACAGAAGTGATCACAATATCAGATTAGATAATCTATTTTTTATCATCATTTTCCAATTTTCAGATGGATAACTTTTAGCAATAAAATGATCAAATATATGCCAACCCTATGTTGGGGACTACACGTTGATGACTCTTTATCTGTCATGTGATGAAGCCCATATACATTGACAACTGGATAACCTTTGCTCTCTGCAAGCCAAAATAATGCTAACAATGATCATCAAAAAAGGAAGTGATTGTTTAGAAGGGCAAATTCTAACAAAATAGATGACTTTCAATAAAATCTCTTCTACATCCCTATTTAATATCAAGAGATGAAGTGGTATGATGCAACATGTATTCTTTGAGAATAACACACACTTAATCAAATTTAATTGATTTTATCAAGCAATGTCCCCAACCTATAAAAATCAACATCATAATGGTATGCACCGACGCTGACTATATCAGCCATGTTACAGATACAGTATTAAAGATGAGTAAAGTGCAAGGGCCTGTATACTGATAACCCGGGTAACGAAGGACTTGTCATTTTAAACCACTGATTTAACTTTCAAATACCCCAGGCCTGACATGATGATGGCTTACTCAGGGATGACGTGTTTTATAAATACAGTAAAACCTGTCTTAGTAACCAACTGTCTATTGTGACCATCTGTTTATAGTGGCAACCTAAATTTATTCCCTCCAGATGAAAACATGTGTTGTCAAACCTATCTATGTAGGCCATCTGTCTACAGTGGTCACTTCTTTCCCCCTTGGGTGGCCATTATAGACAGGTTTGACATTTATGAGATCAAAGGGTGGGTTCTTTGGGGAGCCACCTCCAATTGGTTTGTATATGAGAAGGAGGAGGAAGGAGGTGAATGTTCTCCCATGCTTTGCAAACGTTCAACCCCTGGATTGTATGGTAATGCCCTGCAAGCGTATTTGTTATTTTGAAGTTACTGGAATTTTCAGAAACTTTCTGCAGAATGCTGTGAATACTAAAATAATACACTTGTGCACTGTGAAACTAAACAACCCAAGAATATTATACATTTTAAATGCTATCACAAGATAGGCATGCATAAGTCTTCTTCATATTTCCAAGCAAAATGTGTGCTGTGTCTTATAAAGACACAATCTGACCGCCTTGAATATAATCTCTTAGTGACGAGTATATTTGCATAAAACCAAATATGAATCAAGACCACAGTCAAAGTGTTTGTCCCATTCTTTCAGGTACCATAACATACCTCAAGAAAATAACAGCTATATTTACACGATACAGTGGAATCTCATTATAGTCAGGTCCTTGGGACCAGAAAATTACTTCTTTCGATTGATACCTTGTTACATCAGGGTAAAAATGTATTAAAGATGCAATCTGTAAAATGACCTTGTTATAACAAGAATTTGTTCTATCAATGTCCTTTATAATGAGGTTCCACAACACAAGTTTAAGATAAATTTATGTTACTTTTATACCATCCAATCGCTGTTATGATGTAGCACCCACACCTCTCTTCAGTAAAATGTTCTGTGGAAAAGGAAAGAGAGCCACAAAATTATTCATAGTACTTGTTTTTGAATAGCCAAAATAGATCTGAATAAAGTCACTGGAGATGCCCAATTATTTTTCTCAAACCAATTTGATTAGGATTTCCTCATGTTGAAGTATATTACACTTTTTACTCACTGAAATTATTACACACAATTTTCAATATGACTTACACATTCATGAATTAAAACATTCAGATCAATATTGTAATGTTATTACTTGAAATATTTGCTAAGAGTTAACATGAAGATCAAGAAGCCAAATAATGCTCATGTCCACTGGTTTACTTAATTGCAGGGTAAGGCATCACATTTCAAAAGAAGATGCTTTGCCCTTCAATGTGATATTCCCCCTGAATACAATATACACCTACCAAATAAAAAAAAATGTGACATGTCTGTAAGAACAGGTGAATTTAAATTTGTTTTCAAACTACTGGTAATGCATTCAATTAAATATTGACAACATACCATTCTTGCTTGCTCTATACAGGTGTTAAAAGCTTTCACTTCTTGGGCACAATTTAATGTCTGTTTTGGGTTGTCTGCATAACACTTGGCTACATCATTCTGAAGATTCTCACAAATGGGAACATATCGTTGCTTCCTAAAGTAAAGAGAAAAAGAAAACGTTTTTGATGAATGACAATTTCTAATTTTTTTTGTAAAATAGATTTCGAGAAAACAAAAATAATTTAGTGTACTAATTAAACATATCTTGATCCAGTTTCTAACATTGTAAATACATGATAATGTGATAACTGGGAATCTTAAGAGCATAGAATGACCCTGTATCTATCAGAAAACTTAGTATGTATTAAAAAAAAAACCATGAAGACTTCACATTCACTAAATTGCCTTGTTATATCATAATTTTTTTTTTACTGGGAACATATAAATATCTTTTAATCAAAAATATGCTGTAGTATGTTTTTTTTAGATGATTGAAGTAAAAATGCAAATGTAATGCACAGCAATCACGCATAAATATGTGAATTGTCATGAAACTTTCAAAGCAAGTGTCCGTTTACTTACATAAACTTTGCTTCTACTTCATCTGCTGCTTTCTGGAACTGCTCTGCTGTTAATTTATAGAAGGCTGCGCTCTGTCACAAGAAAAAAAAAGATACAGAATCTAAAATATTCATATCTTATGCAATATGAAATTAAAAACATCTGTAAGATTGTCTGTGAAAACACTTTAAAAAATGCAGCATAAAAGACAACTCCAGCATAAACATAATTAACACGTTAGAGATTTTTGTTCCGCTATCTTGGTGAAACTGCCCCTAATAGTTTTGTGGATACAAATAAGAGTGTAAAAACATTCAGAATTTTGGAGAAATATGATATGGTAGCGTTAAAAAAAATCCTTATATCAAATCACTCACCCGTTTCTTTAATATGCTACCTTTCATGAAAAAAAAAAGGCCAATACACATGTTTATAAAAGGATGAGAAATTATCCCTATCATATGGTTCAATAATCTAAAATAATAATCAGGTCTGAACCATTTAAATTCCTCAGACCTGCTCGACTCTCAAATACGCATAACAATGTTAAAAGTTACAGTTATAAGCTACCGTTACAAGCTGGTGTGATAAATTATATTGTGATAAACTACTGTCATGAACTATTCTCAACTTAGTCTTGGATTTAAACTTTTTTGCGATATTCATAAATCCCTTTCCCGACATCAAGTATAAATCGGGTAGCTGGTTCAAAATCCTCCCACGGCATCAATTTCCTTCAGCAAGAGATTCATCCATATTGTGCTGCACTCAACACAGGTGAGGTGAAGTTTGTGCTACATTTATTATCATTATCAATTGTACCTTTTCTTCAGCATTCTTAAGCTTTTCCCTGTAGTGATCCTCCAGTTCATCCATGCGGGCTTTCCATCTTGCATCTGACCTCTGTTCACAACAGGAAAAAAATGATTGATTTAAAGTACGAGTACACAGAGAGCAATCTTGCTATGAAACCACTGATTGTATTCTTTTCAAATCTCATTCACCTCAATTTCTTTCCAACAAACTAAACACTTTTAACACTTATACTACAACATTAATCTGGTAAATACTGACATTCTAACTTTACTTTTCTTGCATCTTGCTATGAATCATCTACAAATCCTTAGATTCATGAAACAATTATATTGTCAAGATAGCCATTAAAAAATTGACTCTTACCATTGACAAAGGTTCCGAACTTCTGGAGTCACCTGTGAGAAAAAAAAATAGAGGACCGGTATTGATATTATAAAACTAATGCAGTTCTACATCTCATATCTCATGAATTCAAAATAAATGAGAACTATTGGCTAGGTAAGAGGCCTTTCTCAATTCTACTTACATATTGTAAAGACAAAATAATATGGCTATGATAGCTATTAACTTAATAAATCCTCTTGCTTGCTTGCTCGCTCTTGTCCATTGCCAGAAAGTGATATTGATTTAGACCATCAGAAGAGGGCTTGTATTTTTAGTGTAGGCTTGATAGGGGTTAATGCTAGCGAACACATTTCAAACAAGTTTATTTTCCCTTCGCTCTCCTAAACATTAAACCGCCTTCGTGTTTTTTAAAAGAAATTGTCTGGTTTGTATATTTGCTTAGTGATGTACAACTTTTCCCTTCCCATGTACCTTTTAAAAACTACTCGTAATTTAATACTAAAATGAATTCAACAACAGATTTCTAGGCCATTTATAGGAAGGTCCCATTAAATTAGGTCCACTCAACAATGATAAAATAATTTTTACTGTATTCTACCTGTTGCTTTGGGAGATTCTTCCTCTCCAAACATACGCCTCAATACATCCTCCGACACCTGCAGGGGAAAGAAGGGAAAATATCAACTTTAACATTTTGAGCCAATAGTACAGGGTGGTAAAATTTAATTCTTTTCTTCACACTTTAAACCACTTTAAATCACAAAGTCTTCAAAAATTGTACAGAATATAAAGGCAAGCCCATCCAATTAGAATGACATCAGTAATACAATATATATTAGAGGGTATCAGCCACCAAAAATTAGAATTTGCTAACATATACACAAAATCAACTTCCTTAAACATCCCATGACATGATCAAGATTTTTCATTTTTTAAGATATTGAATTTGTAAAAATTATATGGTAAGTTTCTCAAGATATTCAAAGAGATGACTTGTATGAAGACTAGCTCACACATTTAAGAAATAGGGATATATAGAAAGTTATACAATCCACCAATCCCTCAGGCTCTTGCCTGATCCAATCCTCTTTTCTACGGTTATGTAACGGTGTGTGTTTGCACATTTCTAGAAAGAGTCACTTTTTCATCTCAGCGTAGCCATACACCTAACGCCTTTGCGAATTGATCTTGATCTACCTAATCATTTGTAATGGACCTATCTGCTAGACGAGATAGGTCTAAGTTGATATTAGAAATATTGTAAATTGTAAATATTGTGGCGATATCATTTTTCAAGTCCCTCCTCGCTGAATGAGAGTCCATGGATAAGTAAGCGACACTGTGCAATTGCAAATGATAGGGGGGGGGGTCTATCTAAGGGGCGACATCGTGCTATCTGTCACCACCATCCTTTCGTGTCGCTGTCTGCGCGTAGATTTCGTGTACAAGTCAATGCGAGGGCAAGGCTATCTGTCACCAGCAATGACGAAACAGGCAGCCTGCACTAGCTGCAGTGAACTTTATATCGCAGTGAATGGAGCTCGGAGAGATGACAGATAAGAAGATAAATCCATGCCAAATAGTATTCAATCTGGTTCTTAGTTCAAACTTTCATAGCAACCAACTCTGATGTGCGACAATGCTCCTTGGAGGTCTTGTGCACACTACAGGAAGAAGAAGAAGAATTATTGACACAAAAAAAGAATGCGAAAAGGAATTGCCCAATTCAATTGCCAATTGAATTGGCCATGCATAAGAAAAAAAAAAAAATGGGTCTATGGACGGTCTATTTAACTTAGTACTTACTTTAACCACACCTCCATCTGCATCTTGCTCCAAACTAATTTTCCTTCCTGTGCTACTGCTGCCTCCCATGTCTGTAAGTTTCAACAAATACCAAGACCTGACGTTAAATCTCAACACAACATGCAGTGCAGTGTTTCCTTCTCTCCCGGCACAATGTTTTACATGCCCATGTACTAAAATCGGTGTTAGCTAGCTAGCTGTGTAATAAATAGGTGAAGCGAGCCAACACTTTTTTCAAACGATTTATTTGAGGTATCCTCAAAAGATATACAGGTGAAAAGAAATTTCGTTATTGTATATTTTGAAAAGTAAAGCTAAATCGTTGAGTTTGAACTGTTTGATCGTTAGGCAGATCGATTTTTATCAATAATGGCCGTGAGATTTGGGGATTTTGTGCTGTAGAAGCAACATTGAGAAGTTTCATAAGGAATTTTTGGAAGCCTTCTTCGCCTAAGTCAGAGAACTGCAAATTGTATGGTTTGTGGTGAATTGGGAAGAGTCAGATTTTACTACAACATTGGAAAACATATGATTAATGATAAACTTTTGGAGTAGAATTTGACAGGGTGAAATAGGCAAATATAAATTATATAAAATAATTAACATACTTATGTACCAACCGTATGATGACGACATTTACAATTCTTCATGGATATAGTAATTAAAGCGAAAGATAAATGTGGCTTGTCTAGTAACCTATGGTATGTTAAAATATGGTTCTGTTAGTCTCAGACTGGATGTATTGCAAACCAAGAATAGAGAGCTGAAGTTGACATAAACCGTTTTTGCCTGGATTATACGATTTTCAAGAAAGGTTTTGACTTTAAAAAAGTTGTTGGTAGAGTTATACTCGGGTAGAGGGCACTCTTCAGTGTCGTCTGTGCGAACTCTCTCTTGAAAGTAGCCCTCCCCCTCCCCCCCCCCCCCCCCCCCAACCAA
>BQKZ01000831.1:23911-34147 GCA_036244855.1 Temnopleurus reevesii
CCAACATGGAGAACTCTCCATTCGCTTTGTACACAAAATTTCACATTTTCTTCTTTTTCCAGAAAAGTAGACAAAATTATTTTTCCGGTTAAATATATTATAGCCACGTAAATTCTGCAAGCATTCCAGAAAGAACGGGGTTGATTCCTCATTTGAAATATGATATTGATCCATTTTCAATAAATATATACAAAGTGAACGAGGAGTTCTCCATGTATGACATCACAGATTATGCTAATTAGCTATACGCATGCCAATTCAAGGATGCCCAGCACAGGCGGAAATGATGACTTTGAAAATTCATAACTTTTGAACGGATTATCCAATTTTGCTCAATTTTTCACAGTTTTCTTCATTTACTGATAGTACATTATTGTCTGGGTGTAATTCCCCTTTAAACATGTACATGTATTCGATGTATCTGGCGGTTGAGGATCATAGAACACAAACTGAAAACAAGATGGTGAGATTTCGATAGGAAAAACCGCCCATATCGTGTAAGTGAAGCGTGTCAATATGTTAAAGGGGAATTAACCCCAGATAATGTACCGTCAGTGGATATTCTTGAGCAAAATCGGATGATCCATTCAAAAGTTTTGATTCTACACCCCTCATGGGCTCCCTGAGTTGGTAACTTACAGGAAAAAAGGGGGTTGCCAACGTGGTGAAATCTCCATTCACTTTGTGCAAAGAATTTTACATTTTCTTCTTTTTGATAGAAAAGTAGACAAAATTTACTTTTTTGATAAATTATAATATGGACATATAGATTCTGCAAGCACTCCCGAAAGAACGGTGGTGATTCCTCAATTGAAATAGGATATTATCACATTTATCCATTTTTTAAAGTCATGTACAAAGTTAATGAGGAGTTCTCCAAATATGACATCAGATATTATGTCTCTGAATTGCAAATTCAAGGATGCCAATAAGAGGGGAAATTGCAAACTTGAAAAATTCATAACTATTGAACGGAATATCCTATCATTTACTGACAACACATCAATGTGAGGGTGAAATTCGCCTCCGGTGACACAAACTCAAGAAACAATATTCATCAAAATCTTGACACCCCACTCCCAGACACACACAAAAAACCCACATACACTGACTCACGCACACACGCACGCACACACCAACTGGTATCATGATTTTAATAGCAATCGTGCATGGTCCACCGATAGTTTTACAGGCATAAAATGATGTATAACGAAGTAGATTCATACTCTATCTTAACTTCTAATTAAGAATCGGGAAATCTACTTCAATGCAGTAATAATGTTTACTATTTACGTAATCATTTTGATAACTTTATTCTGAAAAATGTGAGAAAATTGTGAAGATTCATGGAGTTGAATGAAATGGTATTCCACTAAACACATATTGTTTCTTGGCGTATTGTCATTAAATTGTCATGGCGACAGACCTGCATAGCAAAATCAGACGATGCAAGTCAGATTTCTTTGGTATCTTCTAATACTGTGAAAGCTCATGTAGAACAATGGTATATGGCTGAGTGATCCCACTACTGACTAGAATCCCATTGTCATTAAATTTATAGTGATATTAGGTAGTCAAAGAATTTTGACTTCCTCTGTACTTTGTTCAGACGCACTTATATGTAAAACCAAATCATGTAAAATTGAAACGTTTATCATTATTTTCTGCCGTCCTAAATATAGTTCTTTTGACTCTGTGACATAGAACAAAAATTAACATCAAAGGCAGTAAGTATATCTCTCAAAGTAGAAGTTTTGTGTGATGTCTACTCAGCTACTCTGGAAGCGCTACTATACTCTCAGAGTCTTAATGAACGACCCGTAATTGATTTGCTCATTATCAAAGACATCACATCATCGAGGAGTCGCTATGATGTCGAATTTCTTCGGAGCAAGAGTGGACGTACGATGTCCAAACCCGTAGTCGGGATGAACTCCTTCAGGTAGTCTGAAGGTAAACCTTTTAAGTAGGTTGGTGAAGAACAGGAACAGCTCAACCTTGGCTAGTTGCTCTCCAAGACAAACCCTCCGACCTGGACAAAAAGAAAAAACACATGGTACATGATGATCTCAAATTTTCTTGACGAGTTGACGAGGCAAAGATGAAATACGGTAGTTATCATTTGTTAATTTCTATATGAATGAATAAGTAAAAAAAAATTATGTGTTGTCATGCTCTCTTCCATGAGAAAATGATTCGTTTCTGACTTTTGATATTATGCATATATATGCGGCTGGCATCTCTGACTTGGTTCCATAACGTGTTGGATATTAAACGACAACGATATGTTTGTAATACATTTACAGAACTATAACTATATAGACTGAACTCTTTGCATCTTCACGTTTAAGAAAAAATGGTGCAATATTGCACCTTGCAATACTGGGAGCACAATTTTGGAGTAATATTTTTTTCTTCAGAAAGGTGCGGCAGTCATGGGGTTCGAGCCCCCGCTATGAACAATCGCTTCATTCAGGGCAGACGATTTACCGACTGAGCTGTCTATTGGATAGCTCTTATCGGAGCGAGGAACATTTAACATAATTACAATGCTGCTGGGAGCGACGAGCAATTACTTTGACATATTTTCACGGGAATTGTATTGTCACGGTTGACGGATAGGAGTCAATGATTGATATCTTATAAATTCGTCCATCGATCGAAAGCAGCGAGTAGCAAGCTAGGTCGGCGCATCGTCTGCCTTTGAATGACGCGGTCCTGCATGGCGCCGGTTCAAACCCCACGACTACCACTTTTATGAAAAAGGATGCAATAGTGTACCTTATAAAAGATGCCACCAGTGTCGCAATAGTACCTTGCTCCCTTAAATGTTTAAAGTTAGATTTTTTTCTTACTGTGTCTCATAATCATTATCTTTGATGATGATGATTGGGCGCCTCGGTTCAAGTGGAACTAATGTTTCTTGAATTGATAATCAGCAACCAAAATGAAATGAATATTTACCTGCCCCAAAAGGCATATGCCAAGCTAATGTTTCTTGAATTGATANAAAACACATGGTACATGATGATCTCAAATTTTCTTTAAGAGTTGACGAGGCATAGTAGTCATTTGTTAATTTTCCTATCAATTCTTCGCAATTTTCAGATTTAAGAAAATATGGTGCAATATTGCACCTTGCAATACTGGGAGCACCATTTTGGAGTAATATTTTTTTCTTCAGAAAGATGCGGCAGTCATGGGGTTCGAGCCCCCGCCATGGAGGATTGCTTCAGTCAGGGCAGACGATTCATCGACTGATCGGGCGAGCTGTCTATTGGTATAATTCTTACGGGAGCGTAGTCCACTGCCTGGACTGTTTACGTGATTTATCTGATAACCAATAAAAACGCCCCCAGTAGTCAAGACGGTGACATCCGCTCACTTTCCCTCCCTCGCCAGGCCGTGAATAGCGAGGTTACGCATCCTCACCACGGACGGCAAATTCGTTGATCAATACCATTTGACCATTGTCTAGATCGGCTTCGCTGGTTGCCAGTGACAACAGCGTTGAAGAGCAGAATTCTAGAACGGTTTTTGCTCAATCCTGCGTCCGTCTTAGATTCAGGAACGTAGCTAAATCACGTAACCTTTACCGCGGTCTTTGGATTTCGGCGTGAAAGCTCGATTCCTGACGGCACACTCAATTTGCATACTGCCGTGAGGTGAGTAGCGTAACAGAAGTTAAGAGCAACGGAGGGAATAAGGACGGGTTAGCCAGAACGCAGGAATCCGCTGACGAATTCTCCCGTCGTTGAGCCGCTCCGTTGTTGAGCGTAAACTCGGGAATCTGAGGGGATCGCGCCGTCCGTGGGGTTGAATGCATGAATAGGAGGAGTGCAAGAGAGGGAGAGGGGAAAGATAAAAAAACGGCCAGAGTCTGGACTAACGGGAGCGAGGAACATTATCATAATTATAGTGCTGCTGGTAGCGACGAGCAAATACTCAGATATCTTTTCACGTGAATTGTATTGAAACGGTTGACGAACGAAATCAATATTTGATATCTTATACTCCGTCCATCTGTCGAAAGCAGCGAGTAGCGAGGTCAGTGCATCGTCTGCCTTGGAATGACGCGGTCCTTCATGGCCCCGGTTCGAATCCCACGACAGCCACTTTTATGAAAAAGGGTGCAATATTATACCCTAAAAGATGCCTCCAGTGTTGCAATACCTTGCACTCTTAAATGTCCAAAGTTTGATTTTTTTCTTATAATGTGTCGCATAATCATTATATTTTATGATGATGATGATGATGATGATGATGATGGGCGCCTCGGTTCAAGTGGAACTTGAATTGATAATCAGCAACCAAAATGAAATGAATAGTTACCTGCCCCAAAAGGCATATGCCAAGCTGGTTTCCTCGTCGTTGTCCCATCTTCACTTAGAAACCTCGAAGGGTCAAATGTCTCAGGGTCAGGCCACAACTCTGGGTCTAGATGCATGCCAACCATATTCATCATGATGATAGAACGCTTGGGAAGGAGGTAATCTCGGAAGACGATTGTTTCCGTGTTAATGTGCGGAATGCCGAGAGGAGCGATCGGACGGATTCGGAGAAGTTCGGAAATAGTCGCTTCAGTATAAGGCATCTTGGTGCGGTCATCATAGTGAGGTGTTCCATCAGTGCCAAAGACAATGTCGATTTCTTTTAAGACCTGTAAAGTTTAAAATGAAAGTTCAACTTAATTAATATGAAGTACATGTATGTGTATCAATCATTATTTACTAGTCAATTTAGATTAATACTCAGCTATAACGGAAATTATAAGTAAAAATTAATCTTTGATTCGTGGGATAAATGTTACCTTTTCCTGTACTTCTGGATAGCCCGCCATATAAAGCAGAGCCCATGTGAGTGTGGTTGCAACGGTCTCAGTTCCGGCTAAATAGATGTCAAGGAGCGTCCTCCAAAGAAGTGTCTCATCTAAGTAACTCTCTTCTCCTGGTTTCTTAGCTCGATCGATCTCAGCTAGGCACATATCAATGACATCCCTTGGATTCTCGACGTCTACCGTCTGACGATGTTCCACGACCTCGTCCTTCATCAGACCTATCAACGAGTTGCACATGGTGCGTTCCTTCGTGAAGAGCGGTGTGAAGTAGAGCCATGGCATCAGCTCCAGAGGCCCATAGAAGTTCTCGGCACCAAGAACATCGGTAATGAGCTGTACCATCTGCTGGAACCTTCCGTTGGAGTATTCGAACCGACGACCTGCCGTAATCGTACGGATAATGTTGGCGACGGCGTAGTTGATGGTACGGAACGGATCGAATGGCTTGCCATCTGCAAGAGCAAATTCGCTGCAAAGAATTTTGGCCTCTTCGTTGACGAAATCTGCGGCTGTCTTTTTCCCCATGCCAAACTTACGGAACGCAAGGAGGAAAAATCGTCGCATGTCACTCCAGGATTTGCCCTCTTCAAAGATAATGCTCCCTAAAAAAAAAAATTGAAGACATTTTTGTTGATACAAGATATGAAAAGCGATTGTGAGAAAGTCAATATCCCTCAAGCTGATTATATAGCTACTCTAATCTAACATTCAGACATCACATTTCGTCATTACAATGAAATTGGCATGAAGGCGTTATACTCATCACTCTATAGAATTTTATCTCGGCCATAATAAAACGGAAAAAGAAGAACTTCCACATTATATACTAACCTTCATCTCTAAATGCGACATGGGCTAACGGTGCAGTGTCCCGACCAGACGTGATCTCAGCTTGCTTAACAAACAGTTCCTGCACCATCTCTGGATCACTGAGGATCACAAGGAGCTTCGAACCCTTCGACACCGAGTAGATGTCACCGTACTCCCTACGTAGTCCCGTAACAAGCTCGATGAGATTGGGCGGCTTGGAGCGAGATGCGATCCGCCAAAGATCACTTAGGAAGATGCTGAGAGTGGTAGGACCAGGGGGGTAAGGATGCGAAGGGCGTGGCTCTCGATATCGGCGTATCCATAGAAACGTCAAAACAGCAGCAGCTGCACCAAGTAGAATCTGCGTTGTTCCGACAAACTCCATAATTGCTTATGATTTTTTTTTAATGAGAGCTGAAACGAAAAAAGTATAGTTGCGCAAATCAAGCCGTGTTGGAATATGCATGACGCGTAATTTCACAAAAATCCATGGCTTACAACGATCGCAAGTTAATTGCTAATGCATTTAATTCCTAATGCATTCCGTGACGTTACTACATCTGTGAAAAAGTACATGATAAAAGAGGGGATAAAAACTCGCATTTTTCATGACTCCCCCTTCTCGTACATCAGGGTAGGGTTTCGAGCGGTTTGCAGCTAATAAATTAGGCGCTATCCATGGCTGCATGAGTTGAGGGGAAGGCCGCATTCGTAAAACTGGGGGGGGGGGGGGGGGTAGATAAATAAAGTATAAATTATAAGATATGCAAGTTTGTTTTCCTTTGCTTGACCAGGGAGATGGAATCCATCTCACTGGCTTGACAAAAAAAAAATTATATATCCGCCGCCCGGCTCCCCCGTGTATGGATACGCGCTTTGCTGGGATCGTTAAATTTGAAGCTTTGTGACAGAGTGAATGAGGAGTTGTCCGACGTGACGTCACGGATGTCGTCGAATTTGCCGATCGCACAGATCCCCATGAGCGGCAGTGATCGTCAGATCTCTGTGGCTTTGAAAATTCATAACTTTTGAACGGGTTGTTCGATTTTGCCGCATTTTCACAGTTTGTTCATTTGATTTTTCTTCATATCTTGAGAGCAGGATTATTCCAGGGGTTGGTTTCCCTTTAATACATTTGTTGGAATAAATATGGATAGTATTGACACTTATCGTGGCTCCTGAAAGGGGGGGGGGGGAGTTGAGGAGGTATATATCTTGCATATCTACTCCACTGACTGCGAAAGCTCAAGAACAAAACTACAATGTATATACAAATCTGTATTCTAAGTATACGATTATACGACACACACTCTAAAATCCATATATATTTATTTCAAAGACTATATCATAATCTGTACTGGTCACNATAACTATAATATACTAAAAAATTATAACCCTGCGACTTCTCATTTGCATATTAATTACCCTTATGTTCACGTCTCTGTGGGGCCATAATTACCCCGTGGGTTGGGGTATTTATGGCCCCTCTTTATACGCTCATATTAATGCAAATGTTTCATTAAGAATGAAGGTTACACATAATAATTTCTTTTGAGAATGTACACATATGTAAAAGAAACATTTCCTACTTAGGAAACACATGTATCTACTATTAATTAATGTAAAAAGTCAAGTTCATCCAAATTTTATCAAGTCACATCTTCTCCTGACATGCTGGGCAAATGAAGTCAATGGTAGACACATCTTCAACAGATAATAAGTCAATTCCATATTTCTACAGATTTGCAGAACCAGTTTGGACAATGTCACAACCTATTAATTGGTCTGAATTTGTGTGGTCATCCACTTTTCCACAAACTTCACACTTTTCTACACTTTGAAGGTCATCCCATGTTTGAATGTCATTCATCTCAACATCGCTTACATCGCTTAGTGCATCAAACATTTCATCATCGGATTCATGACCAGCATCCACAGAAACAATAACTTGATTATGTTTCTTTATCTTTGCTCCCTTGTTTTAAGACCTATTTTTCCTTCTTTTACACCATCAGTTGCATCTATCATATAGTGATGAGAATATTAATAAGGAAGAGTCGGTCGTTTGCTGAGGTTCGACTTCGGATTTTGACCTCAATTATCAGGATGATTTCAGATGAAAATAATGCAAAAAAAAATGCCATGATAATATAGAATACATATTTTTTTGGTTAAATCTCTGTTATCATCAATCATAGTTTGAAGTTTACACAAAATATGCTATATTTGATACAAATGTGATACACATCCATACAATTACTAATCATAGTTTTCTATAGGGGGGCCATAATTACCCCGGGCCACATGTCTAAAACTATTGCCACCTGTTTTAAGAATGAATGAAATATTCTCAAAATTACATCAACATAACTTCAGACAATCACTATAGTTACCAAATATCATTATAAGTACGCATTTGAATATGATTTGTAGAAATAACAGTCACCTTTCTAAAGTAGACATTGCGCTTTTTCGAAGGTAATTTTGAGATGGTCAGACAAAACAGGTCCTCCTGGCATTATGCTGAGAGCTATATCAATGGATTCTGTGGCATACTGGAGGGCAATGATTGACCTTTCACACTACATTCACGAGCCACTGCAACAGGGGGAAGGTAAATTTATAGCACATTTTCTTCTGAGGGGCCATAATTACCCCGGGGCCACAATTACCCCTGTATGCCCAGTCTCCCCTATATACAAATCTGTATTCTAAGTATATCATTATACGACACACACTCTAAAATCCATATATCTATTTATCTCAAAGACTATATCATAATCTGTACTGGTCACACCTCTAGCCGTTATCAATCTTGATGCCCAGCTCACGTCATGGAACAAGCCTGAACTGACATGCAAGCAGCGAAGACAATCTATTATGCATATCAGAGAAATTCTTTGTAAAGCAGTTTATTCAATCCTTTCTGTTTATACTGTCCGCCATGCATGAATATACGACAAAATGAACACAATACATGAATCGAATCGCAACGTTCCTGTGTATGTGGGCAGATAAATTCGGCGTGAACAGAGTATAGAGCAATTATTATACGGCAGTAGATTATTAACATATTAGCGTGTATATTGACTTACCATACATATTTCACAAACCCATTGTCCGAAGAGATTTTTCTATGGCCTGACAGTCTGATGAATTATCTTAATACTGANTGAGAGTGTTCATAACAAATTCTTACTTGGGACAAAATGCCGTTTCAGGCATGTCATATTAATACAAGTTGATACAGAATTTAATCCTATGTTATATAAAGGGGAGAATGGAAGTTTCATTTGTCTTTACGAGCAAAAGGGGCAACTTTTGAGCCAGAAAGGGGGCCACTAACATGATTTTACCCTAAACTCATGGTTCCGCTGCCCTTGGACTGATGACAAAGCAGTTTAGGACAGTGGTGAGTGTCCTCACTTATTTGTTATTTGTTGTGACACCCCGACTTTTTTCCTCTACTTATCCTTTCTACCCCGGCGGACTTTTTATGTTTATCATTACTATTATTATTTTTTTTCCTGAACTCTTTCTTCCATTCTTCAACTCAGAAACCCGAAGTAAAAGTTGAACGCCATCTACGTCCAATTATATGTAATGTGTTGAAAAACTACTGTGAACGAGCAAACCTAAAAAAAAAAAGTGTTCAAAATGCTATATTTAGAGGATTATTTGGAGAGTAAGTACAATAATATCATGCGATCATCATTTGTATATCATGATTTATCTACATATTCGATGTATAGTTTGCAATATGTATAATAGTGAACTATTACTATTTTTGCGGGAATTTTGAATGTGTGTGAGTGTACGAGAATAAATACGTTGTGAAAACCGGTCAATCATTTGTACGCGTGAATCGCAGTTAGCGTACGTGTGAATGGAGAAATTTTAGCAAGTATTTCCGGTCAGATCATAATGTGTGGCCTTTTCAGGCTTTGAATGCAACTTTTATTTTGCTATGCCTCCTCCACCGTAAAGCAGTACTTGAGACATTATGTTTTTGGGTTGCTGTCTATGAGTCCGTGCGTTGGTCTGTCACTCTGTGACTATCTTATCTAATCTATGCGTCCGTTTGTGTGTCCGTTTGAGTGTCCGTCTGAAACTTGTTAGCATGATAACTTCAGAACTAATTGATGAATATTTACAAAACCTGGCTCAAGTATGTATAAGCATATGAGAACAAAGTAATAAGATTTTGGGTTCAAAGGTCAAGGTCACAGGGCTAAAAAACAATTAAACATCACCTCTAATTTGTCTAAAATGTTTGTTATTGCGTTAACTTCAGAACCAGTGAACCAAAGTTTTCCAAATCTAGCTCAGTTGTGTAGCATGGGAGGATAAACTGATTAGCATTTTTGGTTGGGGGAGCATATGTCACCAAAAACCTGGAAAAAAGTCACCCGAAAAATGCTTGTTACCATGATAAGTTCATTCAGAATATGTGACCCAATTTCTAGGTACGTGACAATCCCCACTTCACCGCCGCTCCAATTGCGCACCGCGATCTTGTTTAGCTTTGTGTTGAAGTGTATTTGACATGCCTGTGTTGGATCGACAGTAGCAAAGCTATTTTTAGACCT
>BQKZ01000831.1:34952-61221 GCA_036244855.1 Temnopleurus reevesii
CCCCCCCCCCCCCCCTTCCCGCCTTCATATTATTCTTATGTTATTTTTTTAATATTGTTCTTCTTCATGTATTTATTTCATTCTGAATGCTTATGAAGTTAGCTACAGTACCAGGATTTTTTTCAATTGGATTTTAACTTGTAACTCCCCACCACCCCGTCCCTGTTTTTTCTTGTTATTTTCTCAGCTTATTCACAGTGGAAGTAGGCCTAGATGAAGTTTTTACAAGTAAAGCTGGAAGCATACATTTAATTTTTATTATTTTGATAAAAAGAGTCTTATGAGATTTGGATTTTTGCTTTAATCAAAAACAAAGAAAGTCAAAGTTATTTAAATATTTCTCCCGTTGGACAATGGAGTAGTCTAAATAAAAGGTGTTTGAATTTAAGTCTGATTGATTTCATTTTCAATTATTTTCTTTCAGATATGGAACAATAAAAGATCATGCCTCCACCAAAAAAAAAAAAAACAGCAGAGAATAGTACCCCAAACACCCAGGCAAGAGGTCTATATACTTGGAAAGCAATTTTACAGAGTAACCAGATAATCCAGAGGATTTGAAAAAGGCACATGTGCAACACATTTTCGTTAAAAATGAAAAGAGCCGAGCTAAGACTATGAAGATCGTGATGGAGCGGCACAGACAATCATGATAGATATCAGGAATTTATGCATAGATAACTATTAGCGTCTTAATCACTTATCAAATATCCAATTAAGCTGCTTTCTTTTAAAGTAATTCTTTCAGCATTCTCAACAAGTGTAAAGGAAAAAAAATAATTAAAATCATTTACCTTTATTAACCAATTCATTTCAATCAACCGTTAATAAAGTATTTTCAATTCCCAACCTCCCAACCTTGATGCATAACCTGTAAAGGAAACATTGAATATATACAATCCATTACACCTGTATACAAGGAGAGCACCAAGCTTTGATGGCAAAACAGAGCATCGCACCCGTTACCTGTTGTTATGCAAATAAGTTAGCTCGGCTAACAAAGAAAATGTATATGTTTTTCCTTTTTTCAATGAATTTCTTTTGTATTTTATTGTTTTTTTTAACTTTGGTTTTTGTTGTCTTTAAGGCTGAAACTGTCTACAGACATGATTTAAAGCACAATGATGCTAAAATGAATTGATTTCAGCCATTATAATTTAAAAAGATTAATTTTAGATGATACTTTAGTGAAAACACATTTTACATTGACTTTGTACACGAAATCATGCTTTTGAGCAATTGTGGGGTTGACGAATTGTTTTCAAATGGGAGTGGCGTAAAAACGGTTGGCGCAGGCACAACAAATTTGGTCTCAAAAGTTGCGCGATACTTGAAAATGGAAAGTCATAAAATAATGTGATAATAAATTTTTGTATTATTGAGATATCATGCGAAACATCAAGTAGTGGCAAAATACGGTCACAAAATGGTCACACAGCCCTCCATTGAGTTGTGTAGTTAAGGAGGGCGAAAATCTGGAGATTTCGTAAACATTAAATAGCCATAATTATGCCAATCCTTTGTCAAAATTAATGATCTTGGTGTTATTTTACATGTATTTTTCATGCTCTTTCATTTGGTATACCTTTCAAGATGAATGAATGGATTTTATTTTTTTGTTCACGTACCAACAATTTCTACTGAACCTATCTAAGTTATATGTAAAGGCATCCTCCTCTGCGCCGGGTTGCTCATTTGTGCCTCATTAGTCATTGACATGCGTGATGTAACTTGCACGCTCGGTGAAATTAAGACTTTTTCATGAAAATCACCAACTGCGTGTAAATGAATGGGATGCAGAGAAGGGGGCCAAATATTTTGAACTGTATAAATGAGAGGGTGTTTATTTCATCTAAAATGACGTTCCTGGTAAGATTTTTAAAGATATTTCTCCCAAATGCTCTTGAGGATATTTGTGATATAATCAGACTAATATTGAATAGAATATTCATTGACTTCATGCTTTTTTTCGAGCTGAAACTTAAGGTGTGCATATGTTAGACCTCCCATCATATTTATAGAAAAGCATGGGAGAATGAACTGCTTAAAGAGTTACTCCACGCCAAAAATAATTTGTTTTGATTAAAAGCGCAAAAATTAGACGAACATTTAAAAAAAAGTTAGAGTGAAATCGGACAATGAATAAAGAAGTTGCGAATTTTTGAAGAATGTTTAAAAATAATTCAAACAGTTATATTTTTAGCAAATTGGCAACTTTGGATCACGTGACATGAAATTGTAATGACGTAGGTTCGTCACTTCTCTACAATTATCTTATTATATATCATTGCCTTTTAATCCCTTATAATTCTATCTTTAGAGCAAATCACCATTTTTTTGGATGAATAGTAGACATGATCATGGAATGTAAAGCTTCAAAATATGTTTTGAATGAAATATGAAATTATAAATTACAATACAATACAAAAAGTTCTTATATAGCGCTTTTTCAAAATATATGGTGCAAAGCGCTTAGAACAAATTACAATTATAGAAGATAACATACACAATTAACATAAACATATGCCAAGGAAGGAACAAAGAATAATGGATGATAACAAATGGTGGCAAGCGGGGATTACACAAACAGGTGAGTTTTGAGATAATTTTTGAAAGATGGTAGTGAATTAGCAGTTTTTACAAAGTTTGGTAGATCATTCCAAGATTTTGGAGCAGTCGCAATGAATGCCCGCTTGCCAGCGTTTGTTCGACACCTTGGGATATTTAGAACAGTGCGATTATTAGATCTGAGGTTATAGCTAGACTGACGAACATGAACAAGATTTGTGAGATAAGATGGAGATTGTCCGTTTAATGACTTATAAACAAGGGTAGATGAATAAATAGGATTTTAATAAATAATCAATAATAAGAAGATCTATTCATAGAATGAATTACTTTATAATTAACAGAATTTAAACATTTTCAACACTACATGTACCTCAATTACGTATCTAGTTTCAACGATTTCAATTGTGCTATCAATTGATTGTATAAATATGAAAATTAATATTTCAACAATTATTTTCTTTTAGATCATATTGTTTTTCTACGATTTCTTATGTTTGTTATTGTTTTTCAAATTCTAATTTCTTCTATTATTGTATTATTTTTGTCATTGTAAATCCAAAGTGAAAAAAATATTACTTTACCAAAATTTACAATGGTAACCATACGTTTGCTGTCGTGAAAGCGTTATTACAAAACAAAATACATATTTCTTATTGAATTTATTGTTTATCAAATTCTTATTCATTTATATAATATATTGTTATCTCTTCTTTATGAACAATGTTTTAGAAGTTATAATTACGAAATCAACTAGAGGAATCCGTCGAGAAAAGGAATTTTTTTGTGTCCAACGGCTTTAAAACAGAGCATAAAAAGCAAAAAGATATAATACACTTGTTCTAGAGAAGTGATGAACATATGTCATCATTACGTCATGTCACGTGACCCAAAGTTGCCAATTTGCTAGAAATATAACTATTTTCAAAATCTTTAGATACTTTTCAAATATTCATAACTACCTTATTTGTTGTCCGTTTTCGCTCAAACTTTTTTTGATCTCTTTGTCTGATTTTTGCGCTTTCAATCAAAGCAAGAAATTTTTGGCGTGGAGTCCTTTAAATTTTGGATTCAAAGCGTCAAAGGTCGAAGGTTGTGGTCACAGCCAATAATGCATGTAAACTATAGAAATCACCCAAAATGTTTGTGAATTCTGATCCTGCATTCTTGCATTTCTGATCATGCTGGTTGACAAAAATGAAATAAGAAACTTAAAACAAAAATGTAAGTCTTGCATTGACTATGGATCTATTTACAGGTAATTTATAGTGCTGTGTAGTAGATCCAATGGTAGCTTGGATATACATGTACGTTACATTTGTTGTCAAATGCAGAAAGATGTATTTTCATTTCTTTTAATTGTTTGGTTTGGCAAAAATGCAAGAATGAGAGGAGTGTATATTTCATTGAAAATGAAATTTTTTGGTCAAGTATTTGGTAAGATTTTGCATAGATATTTGTAAAGTATTTGTGATGGAATTGAATAGATCACATTGACTTTATGCTTTTTAATGCTGAAACTTCAAGCGCACGAATCTACATGTAGACATTCCATCATGTACATTTTGTATCGTGTTTATCAATTAATTGTTCCTGAAAGACCTGTTGCGTACTTCTTGTAAGTTCAATAGACATGAACAATAGACAAATCCAGTAATATTTCTTTAGAATTGAGATCATATCATTTTTATTATGTGATTAATATTGAATAAAAATTCTGAATTTATTATCTAATGCATGTCCAAAATAATACTTTTTCTTCCAAAATTCAAAGTTTGTATTGTTGAACCTTAGAAGAGTGATATTAAAATACTATTCTCTACATGCTGGAATAAGAAAACGTTTGTTTCATGTAAATTTATTTAAATTCTGAGGAAGCAGGTCTTATTTTGAACCCCCATCAGAAGATGAACTTTTGAACAAAAGTTGTGCCTATTCATAATAGAAATCGATAGCAACAAAATAAATAATGAATAAAAGAAAAAAGATGTTGATTGATGTATTAATCTACTGTACTGATGTCCTTGGAGAAAACCATACATGTATTTGTTTCGCTTTCCACTTGTCTGGTGATAGCAGGATGACAAAAGTCTCCTTTTTTATGTTTGCTCATAAGTAATCATCTGAGGAAGTGAGCTGGTGGTATTTCTTTATCTGAGCTGTGCCTATCAATTCTCATATTACTGATATTGATCTTAAACCTTGGTGGATCTAGAATCGAATCATCAACCAGTAGGAAAATGATGGTAACAAATGATGGGCAACAAATTGAAAGGGAATCCAGGCATTTTCAGGAGTCTTTCTTTGATATATTGCTACAATGTAGCTCTCGTTTGAGAATGCACTTGAACTGACACACAGATCAGGATATTTCTTTAAAGCAATACAAAGAGAGATATAATGAATAAAGTAAAGTCTACATTGCATGCCATTTTTAAATCAATATTGATTGATGAGATGGAGATTAAATGGTTGTTTGAGAAGCCGCTTGTTCTCATATATATTAAATTATTTTTTTATTTTTTATATTGTATTTATAGTGATTGAGCAGCTACCCATCGAGTTGAAAGAGAGATTTACTGAAATGAGAGAGATGGATCTTCAAATTGAAAGTAAGTAGAGAAAATTAAAAAAAAATTGATTGATGCAAAGACAGAAGAAATTGTCCCCAGTAACCCATTTGGATTACACATGCCAGTGCTGTGTGATAATGATAATGCTATTTATAAAGCGCCAAATTATTAGATCAATATGTTCCCTTTTTAAGAATCATTATTTCTAAATAACTTGTTACTGTATATCATGTTTTTTTTTAATGTTTATTGAGTTTGAAGTTCCAATTTTCAGTTATTTTGTTCTTCAAATGCCATGTGTTTTTCTTCAATTAATGGTAAATTATTAAATTATCATTAGTGTTGAATCAATAGATTATTAAGACACAAATTGCATCATTTTTAATTTTTTATTTAACTTACCATGAATTTCATGCTTTTTATTTACAGATTCTGTAGATACAATAGAAGAAAAGGTTAAGAAGTTTTTTGAGGCTGCCAAAAAGTTAAAAACTGAATCAAAACAGCAACAGTATGATTCATTACGGAAGGTGAGTTTGAACAAATGTTACTATGGACTCACTCTTGAGCAGTAGTTCATTTGACACTTTTTAATTATTATTATTATTATTTTTATTGCATATTTCATGAATGATGCAGATACTGTAAAATGAAGAAGTGGATTAGACCTCTTTTAAACCATTTACAAGACGTGCAATAAGTTTTATTGATGGAATAATGCTAGTAATTTATTGTTGTTTTGGTTCTCCTGATGATATTACGACAACTATTTTCATGATGCCAACTATACCATAATCAATACAATAATATTCATGCCAAAGGAGACTCAAATTTTACTGTCATTAGATAAAGGGATATCATTGAATATATCCAAAGATGATGATAACAATGATGATGATGATGATGATGATGATGATGATGATGATGACGATGATAATGCTGATGCTGATAATATGTTGGGGATGAGTATGATAATTAGGTTGATGGTGAAGATCATTGTTGATGTTAGTAAGGAAGCTATTAGTTTATAAATGTTTGGAATATTTCTCTTTGCAGGATTATTATAAACTCTTAGACAGTGCAGATGAAAAAGTTCAAATTGCAAATCAAGTATATGACACAGTAAGTGAATTATCAAATGAAATGTCCTTGATTAGTAAAGTTGTCTCCAAAGTCTAACTGCTTTCACTAGAAATATGCAAATAAATGCCTGCATATAGAATAAGTGAAGAGAAGTAGAAATTATAGAAAAGCAAGAAGAAGAACAACAAAAACCTGAGTAACCACCTCTCTGTAGCTAAAAATGAATATTGAGAAGAGAATGATGTGCTCATTTATGATGGGAAACATGAACTTACTTATGCTTATTATTTTTTAAATCAGATGTTATCACTTATCACAATTTGTAATT
Organism: Temnopleurus reevesii; assembly: GCA_036244855.1. Taxonomy (NCBI): domain Eukaryota; kingdom Metazoa; phylum Echinodermata; class Echinoidea; order Temnopleuroida; family Temnopleuridae; genus Temnopleurus; species Temnopleurus reevesii. The sequence goes on from BQKZ01000831.1 coordinate 41,505, forward strand.
GAATCGTACAGATCTGTTTTGCTTGTCAATTGATTGGACAACTACATTATTATGCAGATATCATGTTCTGAAGTTCTGATTGATCTTAAGATTATTTAATATAATCTACATGTTCAATTTAAATATAAGGTTTTAATTTTGGAAAATAACAGTGGCATGAAAATTATCTTGATTTTAATGTAATTTTTTTTTTTGTTTGACTTACAGGTTGAAAGATATTTACGAAAGCTTGACCAAGAAGTTAGTAGATTTAAAATGGAATTAGAAGCAGATCATGCGGGTATTACAGAAGTTCTTGAAAGAAGTGAGTAAAATCAATGAATTACAATCATTAACTGAATGTTTTATGATCATTTTGTAATATATATTAATGCTTGTTTGCAGCATCAAAGGATCTCAGATAAGTTTCTATGTCATAATTTGTTTTCATTAAGTGCCCAGATGTGGCATGCCGACTGAATATAGAACTGTAGAAATTATACCACAAGTATATCATATTCTTTTTACCAGTTAGTGTAATCAAATTATTTAGTACTTTCCATTTGCAGTTAGCATTAATGAATGTAAAGACAGTGGAGGAGTTGCAATATAAATTTAAAAGTGCAGGTGCTGGGTATGACCTAAAATTTGATTGTATGTTGCAGACATAATTAATATTGAAGAAAAAGTAGAAATTCTTTTCCTATTTTAATCCCCCATGAGTATTTCCTATTTCTTCCAAATGCTGAATAAATAATGAATAGATAAATAATCAAATCCAGATTCGTTTGAATGTCTTCTTCTTTGATGAAGGCTCCTGTATTTTTATTCTTTCTTAATGATTTATCATTTTTTTTAATAATCTATTTGTGACGTTTTTGTTATTTCCTTTGTTAACAGGATCTTTAGAATTAGATAGTTCACAGCAAATGAAATCAGGGTCAGCAAAATCAGACAGTAAGTGAAAAATTGCCTTATTAATTCTACAATAATATTTTGTTTGTTGCAGACTAAGAAAAAAACCCTGTAAAATAGCAAATAACGTGAAGGAATCTTTTGCTAGTTTATGGGAAAAAATCCCTGCATCACCTCTATATTACTCTCTAATCAAGTAATGCTATGCTTTCATCGTAATGAAACTTAATTATACTATACAACAAGAGTAGTGTATGAAATACTCTGCTCTTGATTCGTACTGCTATAGTCATACTTTGGGAAAACCATTTCATATTTAATGACTTTTTCAATGTACAGGTAATCTTTTGGCAAGGAAATGCTCAGTTTTAGAAGGTGTTTGACTAATGTTAAATAAGTAAGGAAAGGGATTAGTAAGAGCATTTGATACGAGTTCTTTCATAAATACTTGCCTAATTATTGTACTTTCTTTTGAATCTTCTGAAACAGAGAGAAAAGTCTTACATGACAACCATGTCGACAAACGGGTAAATGCAGACAAGATCCTCTCAACATTAGCTACCAATGCAGTCCAAGAAATCTCACCATCCAGGAGTACCAATCTAAGTTCCAATAGCAATTCACTAGTGAATTCCAGAGATAGCTCAGGCAATCCTCAACCGTCCTTACCGTACAGTCTTGACAATGTTGGTTCAAGTAGTGCTATAGCAATGGCTGCAGCTCAAGCTGTCTCTAATACATTACAAGTAAGTATGAACCATCTATTATTTTAATTGAGAGTAACCAGTCATTCACAGTGTATAGAAAGTTTGTAAAATTAGACAGGTATTATATCTATACCCCATCTGAAAGTGGTGCATAGGCATTACATTTTTAGATTGTCCAGCTGTATCTTCTACCCAAACTATCTTTGGTTGATTATATATTGCATTTAACAATGAGAACACTTTTGTTCGAACTAGTTAAAAGTCATAAAGACATTGAAATGTATTGCTTTTATCAGCATAAAAAATTAAGTGCGATTGAAAATATTTTCACCAAACTTTGGATCAAGGTAACAGAACGCAGTGAAATAACATTTGTAAATAAGACTTGTATGTACACAACCGGATTTGATTGAATGAATGTGCATCCACCAAATTTAGACTGTGTTTAAGCAAAGCAAGATTGGTGTACGAAATTGCGACCAATATGAGTATGCATCTCTGATTAGGCACAATGGGGCAGACATTTTGAAATTTTGATATAAGAAAAGGACAGGAAATGCATCTTCACCATATTTTCATTCTTGTTATTTTTGCTCATTCAAAAATACATATTTGAGAAATAGATGAAAAATAATACCTTTAGAGTTACCCGTAGATTGAATTTTAATTTCACTTGATGTCACTCTTTACCAAATCCCTCTTCACAACATAACTTATTACCATTTTGATATTATCAGATGCAACAAGGAAGGAGAACAGCCAGTCTAAAGGCCAGCTATGAGGCGATTAAGAAGTCTGGTGGTTACTCAGGGCTGGGAACGCTTGGACGGGACTTCACGTACGGGAATACATCATCAGAGGGTGTCCCATCATCTTCATCATCTAGCAATAAATCTAGTCGCCATAGGAATAAAAAGTAAATATGCAGATCTCATCTTTTAAGATGATTGTTTTGTACAGTATATCTCTTTAGGACTGACAATATTATGTCTATATAAAATATATGAATATCTGATTTTAAATTAAAAAAATAATACTATTGGGGGCATATAAGGGGTTGAAAAGGGCAATATTTCAAATGCATTTTGGCTGATACTTGAAAATATTTGATGTCCTCTCATGGTTTGAGCAGTTTACATTTAGTCATGGAGATCTAGAATTATTTGAGAATTTGCTAAAAAAGCTGATTTTTTTTAAAAATTGTTAAATGTCTGGCTATTGGATTTGTTTGGTTTGGTAGCTTAATCAGCAAACTTTGATAACATCTTGCATGGCAGCTGAACTTAAAGAAATTCATTTTTTCCTGTAAAGTCCTTAAACATTACTATCAAAACTGTATTACAATCAAAATTATATTTTAAGGCCTCGGGTTGCCAAAAAGGAATTGAAAGAGCTGCTCACACTTACCAATATTTCAACGAAAATTTTGCTGATTGATATACAAATATTGTAATATCTTTTTCCACCCTTTTTTACCACAGGAGGAAAAAGGGTAACAGCAACATAGAATTGTGAGTATCGCTGTATTAATATAAAATAATTCTAAACAAATGTTGTTAGGTTGAAAGTACTTAATGCGCCTTTGGTTATGAATATGAAGGATGAGAATTATTTTCAAATTAGAGACTATGGAACATCTTAGAGTTACATAACAAATGTTGTTGTTTCTCTATAAAGATTGACATACACAAAACCTGTGATGTAAACTGCGAGATTACTTTATCTTTTTTGTGTTATCTAATTTGCTCATTAATAATTATGTGCAATTACCATGCCGATTCAATCAATCACTATTATGAAGCTCTAAACATGCTCATTTTGGTTAAGGTATTCTTCCTAATATTCCAAAAAAATCCCTTACGAAATGAAAAAATTGGTATCAAAATCAATTTCTTATGTTGTTGATTCTTTTTTAAATTCCTATGTATTTCTTTGTTCTTTGTATTTGTATTTCTTTTTTCAAGAAAAATTGTTGATGACAGAACTTATAGTAGAAGAAAATTATAGAATTGCGTCATTTCGCATTTTTTTATCCCATGTAATTCCGAAACTGTGTACCTGGTCATTATAGAATGATCTCAAAAGTTGCGCTAGACGTGAAAAAAAACCAACGAAAGTCAAATTTACATTTACGCAAGAATACAAATGTTGAATGCCCCCCCCCCCCCCCCAGCCGAGGTAGGGTTAGTCTGTTCCTGAAGTCTATATTACTGTTGCAGTACAAATACATCCATTCGTGTAATTGAATCTTTCATAATCTGTAAAATTACTTACACTGACATTAGGATAAGTCTGATTTCCATCCTAATGATTTCTGATCTCTAGGCACAAGAGCTCATCTAGTTCATCGAGTCAACAACAACAGCAGATACCCCAGCCACAACAGCAGCAGCTAGGTGTGGAGTTAACCCCACTAATAGAACCCTTACCTGAACAACCTGCTGAAGATACCACACAGACCTATGACTGGACGTTTGATCCTAATGAACCTAGGTACTGTCTGTGTAACCAGGTCTCCTATGGAGAAATGGTGGGATGCGACAACCCCAAGGTGAGTGGTCTTTTTTTCCATGTTATTATCCATAATTCCCTAAGGTATAGGTAGAACAAGTAAAATTATGCCCATCTCCACCCAATTCAAACCTTGTACGACCACAACATTTTGTACAACCTAGGAGAGGTAAATAACCTGTGTTTTATTTGGTCAACTAATGAAAGTACAGAGGCAAGCCTTAGATCTTGGTTGTCATTTTTTTTCTTTAAAATTATGCTTCAGTGATTACTGTTTCATATAGTTACGATGGTTAATTTGATGAAAATTTTGTATGTTTCAATATGCCAACAAGTATCAATTTACAAATTAAAATATTTCGCATGATTTTAGTTACTACTGTAGCATTATAGATCTTGTCAACGACTTATAAAATGATTTACAAGACCTAATGAGAAAATTGGAAAGGTTGTGACTTTAAAGTATGTATTCTGATATGCTAAATGCTGTCCATCATCATTACAAATAAGATATTTATTAATGCTTCATTTTTTCCCTTCTTTCTAGTGTCCAATAGAATGGTTCCATTACGGCTGCGTAGGGATCACCAATCCTCCGAAGGGAAAGTGGTTCTGTCCGCAATGTGCATCTGCCATGAAGCGGAGGGAGAAGAAGGACACTCCTTCATCATCGTCGTCATCCTCTCACAAGCAGAAATGACTATCAAAGAAGATGAAAAAGGACAAAAAGAAATCAAGATGATCATCAGATATTATTTGGATACTTTTTCATCAGAAACAAGAGACTTGTTATGTAGCAAGAGTATTATGTCTTGTCTTTTATTGACTCACAGGCAGAAATGTCTCCTTACGAAAGTGAGAGACAAAGGGAACTCTTGATAAAAGTCCGAGATGGACATGTATTCCCTTTAATCTATGTAAAAGCCTTTCCCATTTCCCAAATTGAGTTATATGGGAAAGGTCTTTGTACCCCCATTATGTGTGTATTATTAACTGATGGCACCTTATTATATCAGGAGAATATGTGGAAGTGAAATTAAGTCTGAAGCTTGCAGACCACTTTGAACGAAAAACATGAATTCCTTCAGGAATTATGTTCAATATTAAAGACTATTGCAATCATTTCCTTGAAGAGAATTCTAAAATACAGTTGGTTATCATCACCACTTTATATGTTGCTTGGAAAATGCAGAATGGTCGTTTGACTTGAAATATCCATTATGATCCATTTGTTCTACTGGATATCAGTGTATTCATTGTTTGCAAGTTATTGCTGTGTTCTTTGTTATTCACCTCGTTATACATTTGAATTTCATCATGTACTTTGAGTGATCAAGCATTTCAAAGTTCAGAGGTTACAAAGTCTGTTGAATTAAAAAAGAGGGATTTTGTTTTTACTCAAAGCCTCACACCTGCCAACTGTTACTTAAATTTATAAACTTCATGAAATGTTTAAAAATAGAAATTTCATGTTCTTCAGTAATGTAAAATGATGCCATAGGCTTCTATCATAGAACATTAACACATAATTTTTTTACAGCAGTCTTGCTCAAATATCTGGTTTGCTGATATTCGACCTGCAACAAAAGAGATACAATCAATTTCACAAAGTTTATGGAGTACGGCAGTGTGAAATCACAACTCTTCATTGTCAAGGAAAATGCCTCTTCACTGTTTCAGGTGTAAATGGTAAATGGTTTTCAGCGATCTCAGCGTTCTCTCGCAATTAGAGTCCCGGATCCTGTCCTTACTGCTTGAAGCCTTGCATAAGCATCTGTTGTATAGACCCATCAATATGCTGTGATAATAAACAGTCATGCACCAGTACTCTTTTCACCAATTTTGGCATAGCCCAGATGGTAAATCATAGCATAAGAATTTAGGAGATGATTTCTGTCTTCCACATTTGCTAGCCTGCTCCTTATATAAATCTGTGACACTCCATGTTACACTAAGGGATGAGTGGGGCCAAAATTGATGATGGTAACAAAGTTCATGCATTATTTCATAAGCAACAATCAACCTAACCAAGGTTGATCTTGTTGGATTGAGGGTATTAAGCCCCGGTCACATAGGACCCCGGAAGCAACACGATTCACGCCGACTCTTTGTTAATTCAAAGTTAACTGCCTCAGAACAACGAGTCGGAGTGACTTGTGTTGCTTTCGGGGTCCTATGCGACCGGGACTTTACATGGAGATATAATAAGTTAGATATTTGTGGGCTTTCATTATGTGAACTATTCATTGAAGTTTTTTATAGCAAGTTTTTGTTATCTTTTTAATTGCTATCTTTTGTACCATTTGCCTCTTCTATACCAATTGTTTAACCCCAGTTAAAATGTGAATAATTGCATATCAGTTATTGAATTGAATTTAATGACATGTTCCTCCTACCAATGACAACAATTTTGAGTGAATGATATTTCCAATCTTGACGAATACAATAGGTTAAGTGCAGATGAAGTAGTGACTTCTGAGGCTGACACTAATGTTAAGAATGAATTTCAAGATTTTGATACACACAATCAACATTTCCGTTTGGCAATAGAAGGATACTTTGTTTTGAAAATGAAGCATGTAGGGAGTGTTGCTACAAAGTATCAATCAAGATGCAGTTGATCATCATGCCCTAATCATGACTTTTGTTTCATGCGTGGTTTGTCTGAAGCAAAGAAAGCGGGCAAATGAAATTAGGCGTTTCAATTTGTAAGTGAGTTGCAGTTGAATTGCAACTTTCTAGAAACACCCCCACTCTTTCTGTGGCTACCATAAAAAAAAATGATTACGTGATCAATTTTGTTGGAAAATGGGTAGAAATTAACGAAGTACCGTATGCTGGTTCTCACAAAGAAATTTTTATAAAAGTGGTTGAATCATAGAGTCGGGAAGAAATACAGTGGAACCTTGATATAAAGAGGTCGGATATAGCGAGATATCTGTTATAACAAGGTGATTTTATTGGTCCCATCTCTTTATAGTTCTTTGTTTTTATACCCTGATATAGTGACGAACCCGATATAACACAGTAATATTCATGGTCCCAAGGGCCTCATTATAAAGAGGTTTCACTGTATTGCATGTAATCCACCAGCAGATATAAGGGCCAAAATTCGCAAAGGTGGTTTATTATTAGTCCATGGTTTACCATTGCCATGGAAAATCGAACTGTTAGTGCGCTTGATTTAGCGCGTGTGCATGACAGTGGTCTAATGAATATGACAATTAGATGCAATTATGGTTTAATTTAACCCTTTCCATTACTAAAACTTGGTAATGAAATAAGCAACCTTAGTGAATCTCAGCCTATGTGTTATGAAGCAAAGTTAGTCAACCCCATGTAAGGAATATGGAAAACTATATGGGACCCTAATGTCAGCTTGTCAGATCCCCATTGCTCATACTGTGTCATGTACATGTACTATCATCAGGGGTAGCCAGGCACATCTCTAAGCCCCCAGAGCAACTTCTTGTCTGAGGTTTCATAAAGTGATGGGAGCCAGAGGGTATTGTTACACAAAAGGAGTTACATATCCATTCAAACGTATCCCTTTATAAAATTAACACGTTGTTTGATAGGATGCCCGTTGAATTGTCACTATGTCTGGATTTTTTTTGTCTTCATGCAACAATACCCTTTAGCTCCTGTCACTTTGTGACGTGTTATGTTCAGATTTATTTTGTCATTTAATCCCTTGCATAATTTCATTACAAAATGTTTTCAACCCAAATCATGAATATGCTTGATTTTGCTTTTCATTTTCAGATTTGAATAATTATAGGTTTTGTAATTGCTGACCAACCTAAGATTTTTTTTTTTAGGTTTTTGTTTTCTTTTCTCTTTGTAAAAGGCTTCTTTATCCCCAATAATGCTCAATTTCCCTAGAAACCAGTGTATAACATGTAATTTAAGATGAGTGTGTGCTCTTTAATCTATAGTAAAATCGATGTGACTTTTGTCAGATTATATTTCCAGAAGTAAAATGCTATCTAATTTGCTTCAAAGACATCTGGAGTTATAAGAAAATCTTTTTAGAGAGTGCAGTTCATTTAATTTTGTTCCTGCTTCAATTCATTGAAAGTTAGCCTTGAAGCTTGGTTCATAATGAAGCAAGTTGTATCTACCAAGTTAATACTTAGAACATTATAAGTTGTAAAATTGTATATGTGGAAAAAATTGTATTTATAAATTGTAATTCATGTAAATATTACATCCAAAGTGGAGATAGCTGCAGTACTGAAAGAATACAGGTGAGAAGAAATGGTGGAGATGAAAAAAAAATGGATTTCTATTTAGTTTTGTATGATTTTGTTTCTTGTAGGCAATAGAAGTGAAAAACCTTGGCAGAAGTAAGTATATAAACTATTTGAAGTGGTATAATTGCCATTTGTATTCTGTATTTTAACCCTTGATTTCATGCCTTGCATGTAATCCCTGAAAGATAATGAGTGTTTCTTCTGCAGAGGTTTTCCATTGTGATAAAATGAAAGATATGAAAGGAAATGTAGGTAGCAAACTTAGATTTATCATACCTTGAATATTTGTTGAGTGAGAGAGTGAGGTAAAGACAGTGAGAGAGATATATAGGGAAAAGAGAGAGAGAGAGAGAGAGAGAGAGAGAGAGAGAGAGAAAGAAAGATAGAGAAAGGGGGGGGGGGTAGGGGATGGGTAAGGGATGAATTTTGTATGTGTTTTGCGTTTTCAAGTGGGGAATAAAGCTTGTTATAAATATCAAACAAAAGTTTGGGTGTTTGTAGGCCTAGAAGATGAGTTTAAAAAAGTTTTTTACAAAATCACAGTAAACATATGATAGGGAATCTACATGAAGGGCTGGGTGAGATGCTGACTGGTGGTATGAATGACTGGAGAAAAAATGTACTATGGCATCTTGAAGTCGAGGTGTTGTGCAATATATCAATAAGCCCATGGACAAAAGCTTCTCAATGCATGTCCACCGAAAATGCAATAATGTCTACAAAGATACATGTATTTAATAATAATAATGAAAATAATGATGGCTACTTGTATAGCGCACAGGTCCACCTTATCGGTGCTCATGAAAGCTTTACACTCCCTATTACCCGGCTCTAGCTGGCAACCACTACAGCGCTCCGCATTACAAGGAATTTCTTCCTGCCGTCCCCATTTACCTCACCTGGGTCGATCGCAGCACAATATGGATGAATTTCTTGCTGAAGGAAATTGACGCCATAGGTGGGATTCGAACTTTCGACCTTCTGGTTGAAAGGCGAGAGTCAGAACCACTACACTACGGCGCCTCCATTTGAGTTACTTTAAATTCCCATTGTGGAAATTTTTACACTATTGTTTAACTTTTTGTATTAGAGAGAGAGAGAGAGTGGAAGAGAGGGAAAGAGAGATAATTTTAATGGGATGGAGAGATGGAGTGAGTGAGTGTGTATGTGTTTGTGTGTAGGGAATGAGAGGTGAGTGAGTGNGGAAGGGATGAATTTTGTATGTGTTTTGCGTTATCAAGTGGGAAATAAAGACTATCATACAGCTATTTGCAAAAGTTTAAGATCACTTTTCATATTTGCATCAACCTGTACACATTCATTGGTGGAGTCAGAAGAGTTTTACTGAATCTTTGGGTGACATTTGCTCCAATTCACTGTTTAAACAGCAAGTTGTAGTACTCAGACTATCAACGAAACCCTGGAAAAGACAAATGAGTTTGATCTCTTGGAAAGATTTTGCGAGATCTCACACAATGATCCCTATTTCATCAGGCATGTGATTAAAGCAATGTCAAGGATCAAATCATTGTGAGAGAGAGATGTCAAAGTCTTTCTGAAAATTGAGCCACCTCAAGGAAATGGATATTAACATGAACATTAGTTTTAATCATTTGAGCAGAACTGAATTAAGGACCAACATGCACACATTTGTGAGAAAACCCCCTTTGAGTGAAGATATGACTGTATAGAGACAAGTGCAAAAATTGCAGGTGGTCTTAAACTTTTGCATTAGACTGTAAATATCAAACAAAAGCAATACGTTTGGGTGTTTGTTGGCCTAGAAGATGAGTTTTAAAAAAGTTTTTACAAAATCACAGTAAACTGATAATGAATCTACATGAAGTGCTGGATGAGATGCTGACTGGTGGTATGAATGACTGGAGAAAATATTAACTATGGCATCTTGAAGAATATGTACGCAATGATAATAGTAATACATGGAACAGAGATGCTATTGACCGTGGCATATTTGAGGTGTTATGCTTTATCAATTAGCCCTTGGACAAAAGTGATTTTCAATGCATGTCTACCGAAGAGGCAAGAATGTCTACACAAAGATACATGTATTTGAGTTACTTTAAATTCCCATTATGGCAATTTTGACACTATTTTTCAACTTTTTGTACTACAGCCGTATTAAGTATTAGGATAGAGAGAGAGAATGGGAGAGATGAAGAGGGTTAAGAAGAAGATGAGGAATATATGGTGACCAATGGGCCACAATCAGATTCATCAGGCCAGGATAATATTACAATATAAAACTGAAAAGAGTAATGACAAAATCAATGAGTCATATAATAAAGTTGCATGATGACATCAACTGAAGAAGGATAACATTAGGATAAACCCTCATTCATTGCGTAATATTCTTAGCTCATAGCTTGAAGTTTCAAAGTATGTCCTAGTACACGTAGCATACCTACTTCTTCCGGGTTCTCTCAGCGCAACTCGGCCAGCTTGACACGCGCGCCACTTGAGCTCCCGGCCGTAGACATTTGGACGTGGTAAGATTCTCTTCTAACTCATCGAAATATTGTTCAATTGTACCTTATAATTATAGCTTGATACCATTTGCCTGAAGTGAATTTGTATTTCTGCATGTGAAGTACGTTTGTGTGTATTTTCTCACTATGTTGTTTGTATTTTCTTGTTGAGTAATGGAATCTTTTTTCGGAAAATTGTTGGACCCGGTGCGTGGGCTCTGTTCTCGACGATCTTGACCCCGACGATCTGCCGGTAAAAAGTAGCATTACTCCGTTGGCACGCCCACGGCCGGGTGTTGGGTGAGGATAGAGGATGATTTATCGAATTCGTCTTTTGTTTTAAGTTGAAAATGGCAATATTGTAGAACTGATTTATGATCAAAATAGATAGCAAAATAATAATGGGTAACAATACATGTTTCACTACAGTAAAAGTTGGGTATGAAAGTTTGAGGATGCCTTTTTTCATTCAGTGAGTAAGTAAGTATGATGGAAGTCTATAATTAGTAATACTATAAAGGCACGCACCTTATTTCTGAGCAAATATAGAACAGTAAAATATATCATTCACTCACTGAATCTGGTATCACTCGAAAGAGAATATTCTGAAGATTATGAAGATATAAATATTGAACAGAAAAAAGTGACAAAATTATCTACGAGGAACAGTTTCCGACAACGTCTTTCAAACTGTAGTCGTTTTTGGAACACATTTAAAGGCACGCACTGCTCTTTGCTGGTCAAATAAACAATATTTATCAAATTTTATTGCTATATTTTTTACTTCCTTATGTCATATAAATTCTAAAGATTAATATGAAATAGTACAAATTCATTGGTATTTATTAAAGATAAGTTACGATTTTGTGCCCAATTCTTGACTGCATTACCAAAAAATTATGTTCGCAAAGGCTTCCTTAGTCCCATGCTTAGACAAGCCACAGAGTTTTTGTAGCGCGTATTTCCCATAGATAAAACGCGCATTTTGAATGCGTGCCTTTTTATTACGCGTGCCTTCATATGAGCGAACCATACATACTTGGCCTTAGTTAAAATATAGCTTGCATAGTGCATGGAGTTTTTGATTTTTCAGTCAAATGCCGGGATGAAGAGCATGTCAACCGGAAGAAGTATGCCATAGTTTTTTGCGTCTGCTCATTGTTACGTCACATGTAGTTGCGCACATAACATTAACAATGAATCGGCAAATGCGTAAAAGTATAGCATAATTACTAGCTAACTAAGGATAGCTCTAGACTCTGGAATACTTACATATTTTTTTTTTTAATTTGTTGACATTGTCGCTACTCCAGAGAGCTATGATGCTATACTGCCCATGATGTAGCACCAGAAAAACTTATCTCAAATTCTCCCCAAATCATATTTTTGAAATCCCATATCCCAATTTTATATTGCTGGGAACTTGCGTGAGGTTCCAGCCCTTTCCCACACAAAAGATTATGAAACGGACTTACCTTTACTAAGGAAGTAAGATTTTATCCTCTTTTTCTCTTAAATAGCAGACAGATAAACATGTAGTTGTTGACAGTCCAATCTAAATGACAATGGAGACCAATGACTTCCGTTGTAAACATCCGGCTCTGGGCAAAAGGTTAATTTATAGGAAATTTTGATCACTTCGCAAGCTTGATGACAAAATATAAAATCTCCAATTTTCAAATATTTTGGAGAGAATTCAAATATTATATATGCAAAATATTATAAAAAAATATTTTGACATTCATGGTAAAATTCAAGGTCAAACCAAAGGTCAAAAGGTCATTAATACTAAAATTGCTCCTATGCGAAAACAAATAGCACAGTTTAGATAGCTTGTTTTATTCCCTTTCCAATGATACCACTCACATTAAATTTGCATCAGCGGTTGCCGCGCAAGGGTCGTTAGGAAATGGGCGGCCATGCCCATGCATTTTGATCGAAAACCCTCTTAATGGGTGTGTCACGGCGCGAGCACCGTAAGGTGGATTGCACTAAAAAAATATGTGTGCTTTAGGGTCAATTATCCTATATCCTATATGTATGAACAGATTTGGAGTCGGTACGATTTCACCCATTGGGTGACTTGACATGGAATGACCCTATGACAATTATTCTCCTATGGCTGTTTTTCTGACATTGTGGGAATACCGTAAATATCACACCATCACTTTCTTTTGCTATCATATTGTGTAGACCATGTCAGAAGAGTTCATTGTTTGAATACTTTGTTTATTATGCAAACTCTTCATTGTTCTCAACTGTTAATGGTCTATTCTACATGCATATTTGTATAGGGTTGTGGTGGTTTCCTATTATGTAGATTGGTTTTGAAGCCTTTAGATACACTTCATCCTAAAATCAAACAATGCTCTATGTGCAGGATGCTACAAAATTCATTTACCTGAATGCATGGGACAGCAAAATTAGAGCCATCGGGCAAGTGAATTAAATTATCATTTGCACAATTGAGTATAGTTTTATAGGCGTTTCCTCTGTCATAGTACATGTACTGTACATTTGTTACTATCAATCCAGAAGCAAGATATATCGTTGACCAACTTCACTGACAAGTCAGCCCAATTTAAGAGAAATTGGTGTCTACAGTGTAGGAAGTGTTAGCTGCACCCTAGACTGTGTACATGCAATTACCACATTTATTGCCCACTCTTTATTGATGATTTTTTTAAAGATAGTATAGAAATATGCAATGACTCTCGAGATTCTGGTTAAAACTATTCGCACGATTGAGCATCAGAATAGTACCATCATCCCGAGGGCCAACACTCATGAGTGCGAATAGTTTTAGCCAGTACCGAGAATCAAGTCATTGTATATTACTTTTATATCCCTTCTTACAACAACAACATTAACAATAAAGTAGTCTATTGCAGCAGATTAAATAATCTTACCTTGTCTTAATGATAATTTGATAATCTGATAAGACGTTTTTCTAGTCTCTGGCTCGTCTTCTCGTTGAGCACATCATGCAAACGAAGCCCGCCAGAAGTTCCCCGTGCCGTGTAGCTGGGAAGCACTGTCTCTCTTGCGCGCGGGCAGGTCTCTGAGTGCAGGCCTGCAGTGCAAAAAGTTTTAGCCAACAGTACCGAGAATCAAGTCATTTTATATTACTTATATATCCCTTCTTACAACAACAACAACAACCATAAAGTAGTCTATAGGAGCAGATTAAATAATCTTACCTTGTCTTAATGATAATTTGATAATCTGATAAATTGTTTTTCTAGTCTCTGTCTCGTCTTGTCGTCAAGCACATCATGCGAACAAAGCCCGCCGGAAGTTTCCCGTGCTGTGTAGCTGGGAAGCAGTGTCTCTCTCGCGAGCGGGCAGATCTCTTTTAGCCGACTGTGACGCATGCGCACACAAAAAGTACTATTCCATGGTACTATTCCATGGTACTATTCAATGGCAAACGGCTTTCTTAGCAAATCTATTCATTTTTCTTGTCTGTACACCGTCAATGCAACGATCTTAGTGTAAGGGATATAATACAGGATATAAATGTGAACAAGATTAAAAAAGAGAGAACGGAGCAAAATCTGATAAACTATAGAATTAGCCTTATTTCAATTGAGAATTTAATATGATAGAGAATTAGCGCTACAGTAATCTTTATTATCATTAACCTTGTGGTATATTTTTGGCAGCAATTGTCAGTAAAGTTGATCAAATGATAAATCTTGCAACTATATTCTCACGAAGAATTCGCTGACAGTCAATACTTTATACTCTTGTACTGGCAAGTCCTGACGGCTCAATTTTGTTGCCCAGGGCATTCAGGCAAGTAGGTTTGTAGCACCCTGGATATAAAGTGAAAAAACAAAAACAATTAAACTACCATAAAAGGATATAAACCAATCAAAGACAACATTTAGATGCTTATTTTGTTAAACAAACATTCCCTCAGTGACAATGACACAGATGTAACTATTTTCCTTCATGCCTGTGACCTCGCTGGACGGAAAATAGTCAACTGTTTGTCATTTTGGGAATTGTAGTTCCAACCACCACCTCTTGCTGCAGTTAATAGATGTTCACCATTTCAATAAATAGACTTTTTGGGTAGAGAATGATGATAGTAATAATACATGGATCTTACATAGCGCACTTTCCACCCCCATTTTTTCTTCTTTTCAAAAAATAATCTAATGGACTTTCTAACTTTGATTTGTTTTTAGAACACACGGATTTGTCATCTGCAGTCTTCAAGAAGAAACGTGAGAAATTATCGTCATACGAATTAAGAGATACAGAAGCACCATGACCCTACAATGGACCTTTGTGGCAGCGTTCCTCTATGTAGAGGTGTTTGCCCTCATCCTTCTCATGCTACCCTTTATCAAGCCATACATGTAAGTATTATCATTAAGATCTTCTAATAGTAGGAATTCTTTATAGTTTTCAAAAGTTGTATCAAAATATAGAGAGTGTACTCCTCTCTTACAAAGAGATTCAAAGGAGGTGTCCAATAATTCATAATGATGGCAGCATCCATTTCAAGAATTCATTTCGAATACATTTTAGTACTTAATGACTCTGAACACTATTTTTTTTTTGTATAAGAGAAAATAAATATATTACTTTAAGTATCAAAACAGACAATGTGAAGAAGTGGGATAAATGGGGATAATGTGTACGTTCCCTTGCCAAACCAAATCAAATTATTAATGTATTATGCTGCATGTCTCCTTTCATTTAATCTAAAAACAAGATTGATGTTCAATTAAACATTTTCTAATCTTTTATTCTTTTGCTCTAGGTGGCAGAAATTCTTTCATTCTGGAGTTGTCAAGTCCATCACTGCCTACGCATACATCTACTTCAATGTGTTTCTCTTTATCCTAGTCCTACTGTTCATTGGTAAGTATTATTTATAGTGCATTGTCTATCATGCATTATACTGGATTACATTTAGGTGTACAAAGAATAATTAGAATAATTCAGATTTCATTCGGAATTGCTTCCCTGAATCCACAGGTCAAGGTGAATACACAAGGTAAATACACAAGGGACAATTTAATTTGAAGTTCATATATTCCAGTACTAGTGCATCAATAGAACATACATTAGTCTTTAAAGGAAATGCCCACATTTGAAAATGTTACAAAAAATAAGAATATTACATTACAAGGGTACATTGCCTATGTCTTAAAGAAAATGGCTTGATACACCCAATTCATGTAACTTTAAGCGGTCTATCAATAATTTCTGTCAGAAACCTTTGAAACAATTCACCTTCTTTTGATACTTCTTTATAAGCTGAGAATGCTTCCTCTACTAAGGCTGTTAGTGCAGCTGTGCAAGACGCAGAGAACCTCATTTTAGAGCCTTTTCCTTGTATTGACGCATGACTTGAAAGTTGTTTAGGTAGTTGGTGTTTCTGAACACGGATGCCAATATTTTTTACAACATCATAGTCATTCTGTACTGAACAGGAAATGCTTTCCTACACTTTAAAGGCCACACCTGCAAGTTTCAAGGGCAGCATTAGCTCCTAATTTCGCTCCGACTCCGGTAGGGTGTCTGCTGCAACTTCTAGCATTCTGACCCAATGTTCGAAGTTCTTTCCGTCTCCGTCTCTCCTGTTAAAACTTATGGTGATTCCAGTCGAAGTGAGCTCATGGTGTAGGATGAAAAATTCCGCTCTTCCTGAAGGAAGGTGACACACCTTATTGTTGCGATATACCAGGAATATAGACTTCCTGTCTGAAGCTCTAGGTTGAAGGAGGTTCAGAAAACACAGCTGCTACCAATGTAATATGTCTATGTTGGTTCCTAACATATCCTTGACATCTCCTAAAAACCTGTCTGAACCAGTTCACTCAAGTGGTGGGCAAGCTCCCAGTTGTATTTAATGTGATACATTAAGATTCTTAAATGTTCAATCCTCAAGGCGGTGAACCAAGTACAACCCAATGAACGCTGATAGAAGGACTCCTGAATATTCTAAAAATACTCTAAAAGTCATACAATAATATTAATATAACACAATTCAGAGCAAGTACTTAAAGGCGGCAGT
This sequence comes from Temnopleurus reevesii, assembly GCA_036244855.1. Taxonomy (NCBI): domain Eukaryota; kingdom Metazoa; phylum Echinodermata; class Echinoidea; order Temnopleuroida; family Temnopleuridae; genus Temnopleurus; species Temnopleurus reevesii. The sequence continues at coordinate 58,396 of BQKZ01000831.1, forward strand.
GTCAGGGTGTCTGAGTCTCAGTGGTATTCACTTTTGGACTCTATTAAAAAAACAACCATTCTCAACCTATTTGATTAATTCCTTTGAAGTTACAAAGTTGACACCAGTGGATGATTAATATTACACTTCCCTGGAGCTGTGCTGGTCCATATTCTTTACACATGTTCATGTTGAAATCGTGTAATCTGCTTTTGATTAAATTAAATGTTTTCATGCTATTGAATTCTAGATGTAATCGTCACAAAATATTAATGATAGTACAGTCAACTTTGCCGAAGTCAAATACGTTAGGAAATATATTTTTTTTAGAAATATAGAAAATTTGACTTATGAGGGGTAAAAATAGAATATAAAGAGAAGAGGGTTTGAAAAGACCTTCGACTTAGGTGATTACTCGACTTAAGAGAGGTTGACTTTGATAGAAAAGTTTGACGGTAATGCTCTTTGTATATCTCTTTTTCTACAGACTCTGTGAGGGAAGTGAGCAAATACACAGATGCCAAAGAAGAGTTGGACGTAGCCATCCCCAATGCAGAGGCCATCCTTAATATGAAGCTCTTCAGAGCACAGAGGAACTTCTATGTGGCAGGATTTGCTTTCTTTCTCTTCATGTAAGTTTCTTAGACAAAGACAAAGGTTCACACTCTACCTTGAAATAAAAAAAAATCTGAAGAACAAAAAATGAGAGAAAATAGGACAACTATTATGAAACTTCACCCATTCACTTGTGATGAAGGCTTCAAATTTATATGAAAATATACCTTCTTGAACAGTTGGCATATCTGCTTATTATTTTCATTAATGCAAATTTCTAACTTGTATCCAATTTTGACAACAATTCTCTGAAAAAAGTCAAGTTTGGTCATTTAGGGGAATTAAAAAAATAAATCATTGTAGCATTTTCCCAAACTACTTGCCAATTTCAAATTTTGTCACTGGTGTTTAAATATTGTTCCTCAATTTTGATTAGAAGATTTCTTTAATTTTTTTTTTTTTTTTCAATTCAAAATAACATTTATTTTTTTCCTTCAACAAAAAAATAATAAGAATTGAAATGGCCATTAAAATGTGAATCCTTTGTTTGGCTGTAACTTTTTATTCATATTTTCTTACACTGTATTGGAAATCACAGAGCCTTCAGTGTCAAGGTCTTAGATCTCACAGAGCACATGTGAAGGATAAGCTTAATACATGTAAATCAATTATTTTGGTTATTTACCATCTTGCAGTGTATTGAAGCGCATGTGCAACCTGATCTCCAAGGAAGCTACTCTGATCGCATCCAACGAAGCATCAGTCAAGCAGGCTAGAGGAGCATCTGACCAGGCCAAACGTCTCATGGATGAGATGGAGGAACTACAAAAGGTTAGATACTTTTTATCTAGATCTCATTTCTTGATCTCATTTGGATGATTTGTAATGTCCGGTAGTCCTGCCACATATTTAGTAATCTTCATATATTTTACATTTGAATGTTGCCTAAGTCTTAGCTGGGTGTTACAAAACTTGACAAATTTCAGGCTCAAATTAATAATGGTTACTAAAAATTTGTGACAATTTGCAGCTATCCATGAGAACTGATGCCCCACTAGCTGAGGTCTATGAATCCTGTGAAACTTGGGTANGGGGATAATACTATTTTACGCATGCCCACTAAAACATCGGTCAAGCAGGCTAAAGGAGCATCTGACCAGGCCAAACGTCTCATGGATGAGATGGAGGAACTCCAAAAGTTTGGTTACTTTTCTGTAGATTTCATTTCTCAACCTCATTTTGGTGATGGGATGGTGGGGAATACTACTATTCTGACCGCATCCAACAAAGCATTAGTGAAGCAGGCCAAGCTAGCATCTGACCTGACCAAATGACTGAATGAGATAGAAGAGCTCCAAAAGGTTAGATACTTTTATCTAGAGCTAATTTCTTGATTTTATTTGGGTAATGAAATGGTAGGGGGATACTACTATTCTAATTACACCCAATGAAGCATTGGTCAAGCAAGCTAAATGAGCATTGGACCTGGCCGAACGACTCATGGAGGAGATGGAGGAGCTTCAAAAGGTTAGATACTTTTTATCTAGAGCTCATTTCTTGATCTCGTGTGGGTGATGGGATGGTAGGGGAGGGGGGTAATACTAATTACATCCAGTGAAGCATTGGTCAAGCCAGCTAAATGAGCATTGGACCCGGCCAAACGACTCATGGAGGAGATGGAGGAGCTTCAAAAGGTTAGATACTTTTTATTTCGATTTCATTTGTTGATTTCATTTTGGTGATGGGATGTTTACTACTATTCTAATCACGTCCAATGAAAACATTTGTCAAGCAGGCTAAAGGATAATTTGACCAGGCCAAATGTCTTTTTGATGAAATGGATGAGCTCTATAAGGTTGGTTTCTATGTTTGCTACACTTTCTAAAGAGTTATTTTAGATTTAGTATTATTTGTATTGGTAGGGGTGCCACCACTCTAATAACATTCAATGTAGCGTTGGTCGAGTTAGCTCCGTAAACATCTGACAAGGCGTAAAGACTTATGGAAGCATTAGCTATACTATATTTACACCTCGTAAGACACTGGTCAAACAAATATTAGATTGTCACTATGCCAAACTCCTTTTAAAAGAAGTTGTGGAAGTTCAATATGTCACAATTTATCCTTCATTTTTATGCCTCCGCCACCGTAAGGTGGTGCCGGAGGCATTATGTTTTCGGGTTGTCCGTCCGTGCGTCCGTCCGGACCTTGTTACCGCGATAAGTTCAGAACCGCTTGACGGATTTTGACCAAACTTGGCTCAAGTACGTATAACCATGTGAGGATGAATTG
>BQKZ01000831.1:61877-76097 GCA_036244855.1 Temnopleurus reevesii
ATTTGGGGTTCACAGGGTCAAAGGTCGCAGTGCCCAAAATTTGTTAAATGTTTTTGATTTCTGATGGCATGGAACAAACAAGCCGTACATATCTTTCTGATTGCGTGATGGCGGAGGCATAAATTTCGACCGTGCGGGGTCGAGGATTCATCTAGTTTTTGTTAATTCACATAGAATAGACCTTATGACCTTGCCTTAAGACTCTGTGTGGCATCAAATTTCATAACCAGAGTCATCTATCAAAAATTCCAGGTGTAGGGTTACATTTTTTCAATAATCAGCTGACATAGCATTATACATTGTAGAGTCTCCCCAGTTTCACTTGATATAAATGTTATTATTTTCATCTTTCTGATTTTATAACTTACCATACTTCATGTGCCAGGTCAGTACTAGAAATTCTTCAGCAAATGATAAAACAAAATCATAGCTGCCAACATGAGTCAACAGAAATTTGTAATGCCCGGTAGTCCTGCCACATATTTTAGTCTTCATATATTATTTGAATGTTACATAAGTCTTAGCTGGGTGTTACAAAACTTGACAAATCTCGGGCTCAATTTAAAAATGGTTACTAAAAGTTAGTGACAATTTGCAGCTATCCATGAGAACTGATGCCCCACAAGCTGAGTTCCATGAATCCTGTGAAATAGACTGAACATTTTATTTCAAAATAAATGCTTGAATTTCAGATATATGTTACACTGTCTGTTTAATTTACAGAAAGATCCCCAAAATGATTATTCACGCCGATTAAAAGAACTATTGAGAAAGACTTAATTGGATTGTTTACCCATTATTTTAATCTATCATTACAGGAGTTGGACACAAAGACAAAGAGATCCAGGTCAGGCTCAATGGCTGACATTGTCGTAGCCGCAGTAGCGGATAGTGAAGTCACCAAAGATTTGAAGACGACTCGGGATGACCTGGCTAGCTCCAAATCAGGTATGTGTCATCATAAAATGAGTGAAGTTTTAATTTATGATAACTTTTGAGGTTGTTGTCTTCTTTTAACTTATTGATATCTCAACTGTGAATCCAAAATCCAAGCGTTTGATTATTAATCATATTTCTACAAGGCTTGAAAATTTGGCCTTCTGTTAGTCAATTAATGCCAGAGTTTTTTTGCATAGCTTGCATAGCTACATGGGTTATTTTGTAGTATTTCTTCAGCTTTACGTTTGCTTTATTGTATGACATTATTTCATACATTTATATTGATATATTCATGTGTCAAATAGAAATCAATCATCCAATGGATGGCAGTCAAACTCATCTCATTTGATTCAGGGAATAAATCTGCTTTAATAATTCTGCATGACTTAAATACAACAGTGTTAGAAACGACTGCTTGGATATTACAGAACATGGTACAGAACTTGGTTAAAAGTATTTCCCTTTCTGCTACTATGATATGAAATAAGAAGTTCATAATCTGAAATGTGTGATTCTTGGATACTTGGGCATAGGGTCAAAGGTTGGATACTTGGATATGGGTATAGGGTCAAAGGTAAAAAGGATGCATCATTTTATGAGAGCATGGAATGACCTATTAAGAAATCGCTTGTATTTGATAAGGAGTGTTATTTTCATTTACATTTTTCACCATTCCAGAGTTGGAGAAGACTAAGAAAGAGCTTGAGGCGGTGAAGAAGCAGGCCGAGGGTGTCTCTACAGAGTATGACAGGTTATTAACAGAGCACTCCAAACTACAGGTAAGATGGGAGTACAGTATGCTACGTAAATCTACCCAAAATTGTATACAACATGTGTATGTAAAGCTGTCCATTCTGAATTAGTGCAGATTATTTTATTGTACTCTCTGCCACGCATGCTGGAGGAAAGCCTTTAACACATGGAAATATCCCTCATGCCAATTTTGGAACGATGGACATCCCTGCTAAGAGTACATATTGTTAATTTCTTGTAGATGAGGCATACATGGAACTTAAAAAGTAAAGTGGCTCTTGAGAAATTTAATTCTTTGAAATGGGGTTCATGGTTCTATTTGATAAACATAAATGTGGTTCATTTTGCATAATTACAAGAATTTCAAATTGATATTTAGATGAAATAGAGTTTGTGTGAATGCTTAATGTAATCAATGTCTTTGTCTTTTTTTTTTATTGCAGAAGCAACTGGCAACCACTGAGACTAAGAAAGATTCATAGGCTCAGCAACTTCATCAAAGTTAGAATCGTGCTGTCGTTGATGATCTATTGGTGATGGAAGAGATTCATCTGGAATCGATCATGTTCATGCAATCTGATAAACTCTCAGTAATCTGAAAATTTATTCTAAAGTTCACAAAAAGAACTTTTTCTCTTGATGAATGAAAAGGCTAATAAGTGCCTGTAGAATGGGGCTTCATAATTCAAATTCCTTCTGTACAGAATCATATTTTGTGTAAAGTACCATGCTATGATAAGATAATGATTTTTTTCTGTTATGAAGTCAGCAGAGAAACAGAAACAGAAAGATTCATTTCAGCACAATAGTGTGTGACCATACCAAGAGATAATACAGCTGTGTTTGAAATTTGTGTCATTGGAGAGTTGAAAAAAATATTAAAAGTTTGCAATTTCAAGCTAAAGTCACAAGTACACTGGTGACCGATTGATTTGTATCCTAACGATCATAGCATTGACAATCTCTTATGGAATATAGGCATTTCCTTTTTAGCAGGCTTCCTAAGCGCAGCGCCTACGTCACAATAAAAATTATGCACGCGTTTAATCGATATGTGCACACAGACCTGTGCAGCCAAATTGCGCATAAAATCAACTGGCGAACGCCCTTAAATGAATATGTGAAGAAGTCTAACCATGTAAGGAAGAGTTTGTGTATGAAATGATTTGAGAAAGTTTGCTTTTGCAATATCAAAAAGAAAATGCGAACAATTTATTAATCTGGTTCAGTTCAATAAATTATTCCGTAAATTGGTCAACCTTTTTGTATGACTGTTCACTTTGTTTTTACTATTCTACTCCACCTAACGATTCATGTGAGCCATATTCAGCATTTCACCTAGATTAAAATTAAAATCTCATTATGAAAATATGTGTATAGAAGGTCCCACATATAGAGGTCATGCGTGTGCAATTAATGAAATTGCATCATTACGTGGTAAACTTTTTTTTACACCTTTATGAATGAATAAGTTTTTGTTGTCAAATAAATGTGTATTTCAATTGTACCTGTAGTTGTAGAGGCAAGTTAAAATTTTGTGTGAAGACTGATTCTTTTTTCCCTTGAAATTCACATTTTCACTGATTAATCATGGAATCGAAATGTTGAATACTCTACAAATGTTGAATACTCTACAAATAAATCTTGATCATAATTAGTGTTAACCAATATACATGTATGTAAAACTGACTGTAGCTGTCTCTAAAAAAGCTAGTTCATTCACTTACTTTTCTTTTGTATCTTTTTATTTAACATTAGGATATTGTAATTTTCAGTTTAAAATTGATCATGTAGACATTGAAACTTTATTGTGAGATTTGGGAAAAAAATTATTGATAAATTCCTTTAGAAATTAACTTTTAGAGAACAAATTGATATTCATTTTTTGATAATGAAATATAATTTATTCATTGCATTTAACAAAATATATTGTTCTTCTCTTTTTGTAAATTGTAAAACATGTATTTTATTCTTAAGATTTGTTAATAAATGTTGAAAAATGTAAGTGCTTGGTACTACAAGGTTAAACAATGGCAGATAATTATGAGTCATGCTAAGGCTGCCTTTTCTCTACATACAAAGTATGAATTTAGAGTGTTTCCAAGTATATGTAACAAATGCTTTCACAAAAGTAAAAGAATTTGTAAGAAATGGCAAGATAAGACTCAAATTTCTAAGTAACCCCGATCATATTTTTACTACTTTTACTCTACAGGAGAAACTTTATGTAAATAACTCTGAAACAATCCCTAATATAAAGGGGCCATTCCACCATGCCGATCTGGCTCCTGATTTAGTCATTTAGCTGATTTTAGTAGATACAAGCATCACTGTCAGCAATGGGTGGCATTGTTGTAAAAACAGCATTGCGAGATTGGAGCGGACATTTGGTTTGATCGGGGATGTGTTTTGAACATTTCAAAAATGTATTCCCGATCAAAAATGCATTGTCAAAGCAAGTGGGGAGAGCGTAAGGACTGCGTGAAGAAAGCGCTATGAGTGGTGAAGCTAGGTCTTTCTTAGCGTAGCAGCATTGGCACTAGATTGACGGTATATGCAAACATTGATTTATTTGTGTTGCTTCCTCAATCTACATAGCTCTTATCCCAAAGATGGAATCCCTTTCTCCATACAAGCCTAAATCTTTTATGTTGATACCGACATTAGCGACACCACTCTTGTGTTTTTGGAAAGTGGATGCTATTTTTTGTTTTTGGTGAACCTAAACAATAAAATGCCGAATAGAAAATCTATCTCTGCACGTGCACCATCATTGGCTCAAATTAGCCTGACCTGGAAAGATCGCAAATTTGTAGTGACTTCGAACAGTGGAACAGCCCCTTTTTCCTGATATGATCTTTGGTCCTGAGAACCTTAATATTGCCAGGCCTGTCACTAGTAGTCTGGGCATTATATTAGATGTCGCTATGAGTGAGGGTGACTGTGTCTTGAGAGAAAGACTAGCACCATTTTACCTGCCAAATAAGGCAAGCTTGGGGATGCGTTAGTCTTCCCAACTTTATTACTCCCAATAGTTGAAAATACAAGCCACCCCAACTGAGCTGTTGTATGAGGTGTACAAGATCACCATAATCCCCTGTAGTTTAAGCTGGTGATAGGCTTTGTCATACTTTTCAGTATATATACTTACAATTACTGGGTGTTGTAGAACTTGATCCTTCTTGCATATACTTGTACTTCAATTTTCGCCATCGACAATGGGCGATATCAAACTATATCTCTCAAAACCATCAATATTGATCTGTTGGAGTTGGGGAAGTGACTTCCGATTTGGCAAGCTAATGCACATGCTACATCTATCATTTCGGAAAACTGTCATTGTTTCTTTCTATAATATCATCGGTGGTAATAAGTGCTGCATGAAAGAAGTATCCCCTAGTAAATGTCAGAAAATTATTTTGATAAAGTGTTTAAAAGATGAGATTTCTCCATCTAAATCCAGAAGTTGGTATCCCGACTCATATGAATTGTTTACAATGAAAAATGCATCATGCCACCATGACTCTTAAAAGTTTTCTTATGTTTTACTTTACAAAAATTATAGCGTCATCTTGCAGGGTATCTTTCAAAAGAGACTTGCTCCTACAAAATTGACACTTCCATGCTGTGACTGCTTATCATGGCAAATACAATAGGTTCTGTAACATTGAGTTTGAAGTCAGTACAAATGTTTGTATATTTATCCTCTGTGCAAATCATGTGAGGCGTTGTAATTATGTTGACTTTTCTTCATTCTATCCAAGCCTTACTTGCTACTAAACTTCATGATGAATAGTTAAATGTCATTTAAAGATACTTTTTGTAGCAGTACCCAAAGAATATCTGTTATGACAGCTTGGTCCCCAAATTAATTCTGAATGAATATAATAGCAACCGAGAATTTCATACAGGCCTCGGTTGATAAAAGTGCTGGGGTATTGAGTAAAAAAAGGTTTTCACAAGCTCCAATATAAGGCCAGCATTATAAAAGGTAAACAAAAATATTCTTCATGTTTGTTTTTCTTGAAATAAAAATGGGATACCATATGATTTAACCTTGTCTGTCCAGTCGTGTTTGATGTTAACGATGGGTATTCTGTACCTATATCTATTCTATACAGTTAAACCTCATAAAAACAAGTTCCTACGGACGAGCGTAAATATCACTGTTGTATAACAAGAGCTTGTCATATGAGTTTCCTTTATCAAGCAGGTTGTTATTTCCACATTTTGAATGATTATAGTTAACAGTTCTATGGGCATTATAATCAGTGAAAAATGTATGATTGCATTTGCGAAAATTGAACCCCAGCAAAAACTTCAGCTTGTACAGTAATGAACAAATATTGTTTGTTTCCAAAAATTCCCCCTCTTTATATCAACAATGCAAGTATATACTTGTAGCTGAATCACAGTGATTGCTAAGAATTATTATTGCAGTCAAATGCAAAGCATATATGAATTTTAAATTGCTTGCTGATAACTGAAAAATACCCTAACCTTTGGAATTTCAGTACGACAAGTCTCTTTTGTACGAATTAAGTTACAGATATGTGAACTATTTGTTGCCATTGATGTGCCTTGTCAAACAGGAGCTTTATGCTTAACAACATTTCACTGATCTCCTTGCTAAGGCCCTGTCACACAGAACATGGTACAGCATCACGTCACAGCATTTTCGCGATGTCTATTATGTTATCGGCAAATTGTTGAATATCCTTTGCGTGAATTAGCGTAACTATTGGCCAATAAAAACCAATATACTGCGTTAATGCCGTGCCGTGCTTTGTTTGGTTTGACGCGGCTAAAGGTATCTACAATGTATGACACCTCCACACCCATTTCATAATCTTAAAGGGAAATATCACCTAGACATTGATGTACTGTGTCAGTTGATGAGAAAAATACAATGATCAAACTGGAAATTTTAGCAAAATTGGATGATCCTTTAAAAAACTATGAATCTTCAAAGTTTTGATTTACACCCCTCATGGGCTCCTTGAATTAGCAACCTACAAGCACAAAATGTCAACATGGATAATTCTCCATTCACCTGCTACATCATTTCACATTTTCTTCTTTTTGTTGAAAAGTCAACAAATTTCTAGTATTTTCTAGTTTTGTTCGAGAATGATATGGATATATTGATTCTGAATGCATATTTGGATGAATCTTGTTGATTTCTTGTGTACTTTTTAAAAAAAAAAAAAAAAAAAAAATAAAAAAAAAAAAAAAAAAGAAGGGTAAACAAAATAAAAAACAATTTAAAAACATTTTTTAGGTTTCCAACTCGAGAATTAGATGTGAAAATCAAAACTCATATTTTTAACCTTTTAGTGGATCATCCTATTTTGCCCAACAGTTTTTTGATCATCATATTTTTCTTCATTCAATGATAATAGCACATTGAAGTCTGGGGCTATTTACCCTCGTTAGTCTGCAGGTTGCAAGTAGAGGAATAGGAGAGAGATGGAGATTCGGACATATTATTGAGCAGCTAGAACCTGTTATATAAAGTACATCATTACCACAGCAGATATTTCATGTGTCCTCATGGACAATATCATGCAAATTGTCATGTCCTTCATGCTGGCTTGCTCTTCTTGATTAGTGTTTCCTGAAATTTCTTTTTTTTTTAAACTCTGATTGAAATTTCAAGGAATTTCAAGGGTTTCCAAAAAAAAATGCAATACTGTTATGGACATGATAGCATGGAATTGCTCAGTAAACTGGATCAATTGTAATATACCGTAAATTACTTTCGGGTCCAGTGTACTTGGATGAATATAGAAATACGTGAGAATGGTTGTTTGGAGTTTGCGGTCATTTTTTGAAGAAATGAAATTACATTTACTTTTTGAAAAATTTTCTTGCAAGTTGAAACCCACTGCAGAGGAATTTTGCGCAAGTTGTCATGACTGATAGGTAAGATAGGTAAACAGGTGTATCTCTAATTTACAAACTTTTAATGCTATTCCTTGAAATCTAGAATGTATGCAGCAACTTGCACAAAAATTTAATGTAAAAGTTATTTATATCACTGATATTTGTGTAAAAAACATGGGACATGTTTTTTTTTTGCGAATAATTGCCCAGATTTATCAATAGCTCTCTGTTTCTTCTGTGTACTCCCTTTGTCACTATATTCCTTCCATTTAGCCTAGCAATGTTTTTTTTTATGATGAAAAAGGTCAACTTGACCATCACTGACACTTTTTGCTATAGATAACATTAGATAAATATTTTGGAATAAGTGATCCACCTCACTGGATTTTTTTTAAAACTTGGATCTCAGCTTTTGTATCTATAGGCCTACCTCAATTACTCTATATCATACCTTTTTTTCGATTTCAAAGTGAATTTAACTGTCTTAAACATCACCTTTTTATTACCACAAATAATAGAAAGTAGGATTGTTATTTTGGAATGAAACTGACTTTTGCAAAATGTTAGATCTGTCTGAGTTTTATATTGGCCACATATCACTTTTTAAGTTGAAAAAAAAACGAGCTAGGTATAAGACAATTGATTCAGTTAAGACAAGGATTGTGTTATTTATTTCATCCTCAAGAGGCACGGTTGAATCGAAAGCATGTTTTATCTTTTAAGCCCCATCTTGTTACCAAAACAGATTCACAGACCCTTCATCCTATTTTAGAGTCTGGAAAGCGAGACTAGATTTGCGATTTTGACGTTCTTGATGTGCATGTAAAAAGCGCGCGCCGGAGTTTAGCTGGCATGGTTTTAGGACGAGTCTATTGAAATCCTGGAAGTGGAAAGCCGAAGAAACTCAACAATCCTAAAAAAGATTGAGGTTGAACAGCTGAAATAGAGGAAGGGAGCTTGAAGAATATCCGAGGATACTGTGAGTACAATAATATGCACTAAATAAATGGACTAAGCGAAACTGAAATGATTAAAACTTGTTGATCAGCTCATAAACAATTATTAACAGTCGGTTCTATTCCACTTTTTTTCCGACAGGGACGAGTAAAGTTTTGCAACCTGAGTGTATTAAAGCTACCAATACTAGTTTTGATTTAGGCCTATACCAATACCATTACAGTTCAGATAGATAGGCATGTAAAAGTAAATGGGCCAAATTGTGCTTTCTCTCTCCGCAGTGCTTTTAATTACATGGTATATTTTCTAATTCTATTTCAGTCAACTGTGACGAAGGGCACATCGACCGGAAATGGTTTGTTGTGTTTTTGCGTGTCTGTTCAAATAGGTTAATTTCGCAACATCTGCGGCGTAATAATGAGTAATGTTGGGTGCGAAAAACGGAGACGTAGTACTTTATGGTCAACGTACCATCCTCGTAGAATTTAAAACACGATAATACGACATTTTCGCGATTTCAGTCGACTATCACAAAAATTTACGTCAGCCGGGAGTAGCTAGGACATTACTTACTTGGGTATTACTTGGGTGTAGAGACGGTAAGCAAAGCTTCTACGTCTCAGTTTTTCGCACCCAACATCATATTGCCCAACATCATATTACGCGTCTGTTCATTGTTATGTGCATAAGTAACTGACGTAACAATTACTATTAGTAGACGCGCAAAACTATGATGCACTACATGGTCAACGAGCTGTCCATCACAGTTGACTGAAATCGAAAAAAACGTGATATCGCTGTGTGTGCGTGGAGTGAACAAGCCAACAATGATGAAACAGGTGGCATGTAATTGAATGGAGTGGAGGCAGATAACACGTTAATGCCCCTATAATTTACACATAGCCATGGATACGTAGCCTGCTCAGTAATGTTGGAGTACCGTATGAGCACCTGGTTTCCGGCCATGCNAAATTCAAAATGGCGGCTGAAGATGTGGTTGAAAAAATTGGAACCAATTTTTTTTGGATTCAGCGCCCCAAAATTGACAATTAAGCTCAAAAACGTCAATTATACTGTAGAAAAGATGAAATATTGCCCCACATACGTTTTCTATAGCGGCCATTTTGAAATTCAAAATGGCGGCTCAAGGTGTAGTTTAAACAAATTCAACCAACACTATTTTGTTTCAGGAGCCCAATATCATAACATTTTGTCAAAATAATTCAACTTAGGTGCATAAAATCACGAAATATGGCCTCATATTGATTTTCTGTGGCGGCCATTTTGAATTTCAAAATGGCGGCTGAAGACGTGGTCGAAAAAATTGGAACCAAAGTTTTTTGGATTCAGCACCCCAAAATTGACAAAGTTAGCTAAAAATATCAATTTTAGCAAAAAAATCCCACGGGATTACATAGTAGACCCTACTAATACATGCAAGCAGAACCGGAAACGTAAGTGACCGTCCTGGTTCCACATAATTATTTTCTCTGAAAGTTGTTGACGCCCTCATCGGCTTCGAATTTACAGCAATAGTCCGTGGGGAGAATTGCATGCTGCATTCTTATGCAGAACTGCCTCCTTCTTGTCAAGTGTACAACATTGTCACAAGCCTATGCAATTCGTAGTTATTTGATACGTGTTTGTAATCTGTGGGAAATTTTTTGCAATGTTGTTATGCTTCAAATGAGTGGATCAATTACAATTTACATTTGATAATTTGCGATTCATAAGGCATATTCACAAATTTTTTTAATATGTTAAATATTTAAAAAACTGCAACTGACTTAAAAAAAGATGATATGAAGTGTCATATATGCCAATGAATGCCATGAACGATTTTAACAAAGTTATTACACATAGTGTGAATATCAAATTGCAATAATTTGCTATGAAAATCTTAATGATTCTCCGAACTGACTTAAATGAATTTGAACATGTAGATACATGTACGAAGTATTAAGAATGCCTACGAAAGTCCTTTAATAAAGGGGAATCAACCCCAGGAAATGTCATATTCTCATTGAATGAAAAAAAATAAAATGAACACACTGAACATTTGAGCAAAATCAAACAATCAGTTCAAAAGTTGTTCAAATTTTTTAATTCACAGACATGACAGTAACTGCTACTGATAGGCATCTGTGCGATCGGCAACATATGTAGGTGAAATCTGTGACGTTATGTCGAGCAACTTCTCATTCACTTTCTACTTTTCAAAATTGTTTTAATGTCAAATTTTGANAAATTGTGCTTTCTCTCTCCGCAGTGCTTTTAATTACATGGTATATTTTCTAATTCTATTTCAGTCAACTGTGACGAAGGGCACATCGACCGGAAATGGTTTGTTGTGTTTTTGCGTGTCTGTTCAAATAGGTTAATTTCGCAACATCTGCGGCGTAATAATGAGTAATGTTGGGTGCGAAAAACGGAGACGTAGTACTTTATGGTCAACGTACCATCCTCGTAGAATTTAAAACACGATAATACGACATTTTCGCGATTTCAGTCGACTATCACAAAAATTTACGTCAGCCGGGAGTAGCTAGGACATTACTTACTTGGGTATTACTTGGGTGTAGAGACGGTAAGCAAAGCTTCTACGTCTCAGTTTTTCGCACCCAACATCATATTGCCCAACATCATATTACGCGTCTGTTCATTGTTATGTGCATAAGTAACTGACGTAACAATTACTATTAGTAGACGCGCAAAACTATGATGCACTACATGGTCAACGAGCTGTCCATCACAGTTGACTGAAATCGAAAAAAACGTGATATCGCTGTGTGTGCGTGGAGTGAACAAGCCAACAATGATGAAACAGGTGGCATGTAATTGAATGGAGTGGAGGCAGATAACACGTTAATGCCCCTATATTTTACACATAGCCATGGATAGGTAGCCTGCTCAGTATAATGCTGGAGTGCCGTATGAGCACCTGGTTTCCGGCCATGCTGGGGGTATCACCGGCCACCAAACCTCATGCAGTTTGTCTATGGCACGCATATAGCGCGCACTTGGGTTAAATGCGCGCGCATTAATAAGCGCACGTACGCTTCAACACAATCCCTATGGAGGCTCAAATCACCAGGCAGGTGGACGGCTACACCCGCCCCATGTCGCTTGGCGATCGCCGATTTCTGCGCGAATATACGGGCGCCATTCATTAAGTTATGCACATCAATTAAAAGCCCAGAATTTCGGCTAGATTATGATCTGAAAATAAACTTGAAATGCTGGATCGATCTTGTGACTTGTGGAAGAGCAAAACTGCTTAAGCGGCCGGACACTGGAACTCATACGGTATGTTAAAGAGAATAATACGGATGAGCTGTCTTGATCATTCAGCACAAGAAATGATACCAGTCGTGTGTAAAGTAGTTCTTAAACTCTTTTGTAACCTGGTGAGTTGAAACAGGGCCCAGGATTGGAACGATTTAACCATACGTCAACAATTAAGTTGACTCAACCAAGATGAGACGAGACAAACTTGATAAAGTGCGCCCGTACATTCGCGGAGCTATCGCCTGCCTCGTGTCGCCAGGTGATATATCTGGCCCCTTCCCTGACCCTAGCTGCCACATGAAAAAGTTGGCGATATGATTACTATATCGTGCTCTCTGTCACCACCACCCTTTTGTGTCGCTGTCTGTGCGTAGATTTCGTGTACAAGTCAATGCGAAAGGCTATCTGTCACCAGCAATGACGAAACAGGCGGCAGTGAATGGAGAGGTGACAGATAAAGAAGATATTAAATGCCAAAAAGTTGCATGCATCTGCTCAGCATCCCGTATCAAACCCTGTTTATCCCATGAAATCAAGATATAACCCAATATTATATTAATTTTGCTTTGTAAAGAGTTAAAAATAATAATAATTGCGATTTTCATTTTTATAATATCATATTTTCAGCTTTTCAATGGGAATTATGTGTATTTTTCACATTCTGGCAGGTAGTCGGTGCAATCTATTCCCCGTCAAATTTTCCACGACCGTGGTAACAATTTTTTTGCATGCCAGAAGAAAGAGCTCTGAGTATTTAATCTTTATTTTGTATAATGATGATGCTCATTCGTCGAGAGCAAAAGGTTGCGATTTTACAATCCAATCAGACTTTAAAGTCAGTCCGTCATGATCGACAGGACTTTCGGTTGCGAGCGCGAACGGACGGCGTGTTGCGTATTGGCAACAACGATATTTCAACATTTCCTTGCTTACGCACCTTGCCAAGCTCAGAAACTCGGAATACTTTGTACGACTTTCCGATGCTTGTTGTCGTTGCGTGTATTTTGATTAGTCTTCTCTTTGGCTTTGATTGTTTCTGAAACATGCGGAACTACCGAGCTGTGAACTAGCGAAATAAAGCTTGCTCACTTGCTATTTCAGGTTTTAATTAAAAAGCTGTGATTTTTCTGCTCGGCAATCTTCGCAATCAAAATGGCAGCGGAGTTTGGCTCCTAACGGAAGTCATGTCGATCATGACGGACTGACTTTAATTTTTTTTTTAAGATGGCTCAAGTTCGAAAGATACTTTAGCGTGCATGCTCGTGCGCACGCCATACTATGATCAGTGCACGGGTCGATCTTGCGCTATAGTTTCCTTGCTCGCACAAGAGCGGTCAGCCTTTTCTGCACGTTTTGGGGCAAAACTTTTTTGTATGTTGTGATTTGAACCTCGAAAGGGATTCGGTTTTAGTATGAGCGTTTTTCAATGCTCGCGTATGTAATTTCAGGTGTGCGCAGGATTTGGGGCCAGTATCACCTGCAGCGTTGGATATACATGTAGTTAAAAAAAAACTTCAAACTTACTTGTGGGGTCTATTGACCACTTGACCCCTTGAAGTAAATCTGAAATTTGTTTATTAAAGCTCCATGATGACATTACAAGGCTATATCTAGCCTTGCTGAAAGGCTAAGGAGAGGACGTTGATCACAAAAAATGATGACAATATATTCCAATAATTTATGCGGAATTTACGCTGGGAACCAGAGTATAGCCATGATAAAGAGCACAACTAGAACTGTACATGATAAAGAATCATCTGGTGCCAAAATTACTAGCGACCCTTTTTCCAGACATCAATGAAATTAGGATATTACGAACAGCAAACGCCTTCCACTTTTGTCGCTCAAATTCGTCAAAATCTTTATTCGGTTGGGTGCTGTCCCATTTTACCAATTCGATTCATTTGTAATACCAAAGAGGACCGACAATATCTATGTCGTTACTAGATGCCTGCGTGTTCATTGAAAAGTTTATTACTAATTACGAGCGTCTGTAATCAGTAAAGTAATATTTCCTTTATTTTGAAAGATTACCTACATGGGCATTCTAACATGAATGCAAATTTTAGCGAAATGATAGGTCTACACGAAATTCATGACCCCCCCCCCCCAAATATTGCACTCCCAACATAGATGCAAATCATCGATCTCTAATGATTGCATGAAATTCGGCAAAAGAGGGCAGCAGTATTGTATCATTATATGGGCATATTATTTCGCTCTGATGATGATGATGGCTTCTTGTATAGCGCTAGTGCCGCCTCAGCTGTATTGTGATGGTCAGTCTACCTGTGCATGTATTTTATACAAGATGGCAATTTACATCAATTATGCAAATTAATTTCTGTTATTACCATTGTCTCCAGTGCAGATTCATGACAGCAATTCTGCGGTGGT
>BQKZ01000831.1:79127-111001 GCA_036244855.1 Temnopleurus reevesii
CATTTTGTAGACTTTTTTCTTTAAAAAATTCTGAAAGAAATTTTGTGCATAGAGTGAAAAAGGGATTGTCCGACATGATGTCACAGATTCACCGGCAGGGATCGTCATATATCTGTGACTTTGAAAATTCATAGTCGATAGTTATTGAACGGGTTGTTCGATTTTGTTCAAATTTTTTCAGTTTGTTCATCTGATTTTTCTCCATTTAATAAGAGCCCGATAATTACAGGGGTTAGTTCCCCTATAAGAATCATTTGCAAATATGCTACAATTTCAAATCACAATGAAAATTGTAAAGTTATTTTTTGTTTGTTTCTGTAGGGGATATGCTTGGA
This sequence comes from Temnopleurus reevesii, assembly GCA_036244855.1. Classification (NCBI taxonomy): domain Eukaryota; kingdom Metazoa; phylum Echinodermata; class Echinoidea; order Temnopleuroida; family Temnopleuridae; genus Temnopleurus; species Temnopleurus reevesii. The sequence goes on from BQKZ01000831.1 coordinate 79,463, forward strand.
AGTTAATTTTTTACTTCACAATTCCCAGATTGATGGAATAGAGATTGGTCATTGAAAAAGAACATACTCATGCATGGCTTGTTCTATCATAATTATCTTCACACACATGCTAGGCAACGACTTCAAAGTATTGAGAAATGTTTCAAAATATTGTTGTACTGGACACATCTGTTATGCTACTAATGAATGGGTAAGTTATTGATTTGGTTGTGTTTCGGTATGCAGAAGTTCAAATAGTTTTTAATGTGTTTAAATGTTCTGTTAAATGCTACTTGCATTATTTCAAAAACTGATCACTGAACTATCATCATAGCCCTATTGCATAAAAAGTTGCGTTTGAACGCAAGTCAGAAAATTTAATTCAGCTCCATTTTCAACCAATCAGGAGCGCGTATTTATTACTTTCGTTTAATTTTCTGAGTTGGGTTTAAAGGCAACTTTTTATGCAATAGGACCCAAGTCTGCAGAAGTTTTCAGTCATCTAATACTTGAGGATCCCGAATGTTTTTAGATGCACTTGAGCCCATCTTGACTTGCATCTTTGTGAGTATATTCTAAGTATAAGTATGAATAAAATGAGATTTTCTTAGATTTCAATTTTGCTTATCTTTTGGTTTCTAATGTTGCAGTTGAAAATGGCAAGAGGTCGGGGAAGAAGGTACAAGTCAGTTTACACTAAAGGTGAAAGAGGACCTGAGAAAAGTAAGGACCAGTCTTGTTGTCTGACAGATGATAAGAAGTCAGGTAATTATATTGTTATGTTATTGTCTTTTTTCTTTTTATTTAGATTCACATAGGGTTGAAATTAGTTTTGAAGAGCTCTTTTGTAATATCTGCCAAGATAAAACTTCGGTTTGGTTACAAATTGGAAGATAAGGAGCTTTTGCAACTACTAGTTTTAAACACACAAGAAAAAGAAAATAGATGCAGTGCAGCAAAGCAAAATATTTTGCATGCTTGCTTTAAAGGTAGAATACTTCTTTTGCAGCCTAAATTTTGACTTTCCATGATTGTTGTGTTATGTTGAAGAGTACTAAATGTTAGAACTTATCACCAATCAATTAAGCACAAAGATTGGTCATGATAGGCGCATTTATAGTCATTCCAATAATAATTCTTCTATTCCGGCCTCGAATTATCGAACCGTGTGTTTGAAATTCATAACAGCCGTTGACCCCTCGTTGCCCAATAGCGCAAGCGTCTCTCTCAGTGCTGTCTATAGTGGCCACTGTCCATAGTGACCACCTGTCTATAGTTGCGACTTAAAATTGATTCCCTCCAGGTGAAAATGCACGTTGTAGAACCTGTCTATACAGGCCACCTGTCTACAGTGGCCACTTTTTCTGTTTCCCTTGGGATGGCCTCTGTAGACAGGTTTGGCTGTATGTGTCTATTTTGTGTGTGTGTGTGTATGTGGTACCGTAATACGCTAGGAGTATCGCGATACCGTTGGTGTCGAGATGAATTATGATAGAATAAATTTTTATTTGAATTAGATATTGTAGACTACATTCGACCAAAATACTTCATAGAGGTTATCATTTTGGCATATCTAAGCATAACCTTAATGTGTGCAAATGTAGTTTTCTACCTAAAGGTAGAAATACAGTAACAATTCAAGCAGTATTATTCAAGCTTCTTGTCCATAATTTATTTTATCAATTCAGTGCCCAACTCATGCAGTTCCAGATATATCTTATATCTTATTTTCTTCTTTTCCTTATTTGTCTTCNATTTACATCAATTATGCAAATTAATTTCTGTTATTACCATTGTCTCCAGTGCAGATTCATGACAGCAATTCTGCGGTGGTATCGCCACATTCGTGCAGCGCCTTTGCAGCGCATCGCAGCCTTCTTGCAGCGCAGCCCAAAAATGGAGCTGGAGCTAGGGTAATTCTGCAATGTCTTTTTTTTAACCATTATCTTACAGACCGCCAATAAGGCAAAATTGAAGCATTCACACATGATATTGTGATGATTATCATAGTCACAATCATTGACCGCGACGTGGGTCTGATAGACCGCTTTCTCTGGCACTATCTCTCAACAATGTACTGGACCTGCATGTAATTATGGACCTTGGACCAGGGGTGCGAAAGTCCGATATTTAAAGCGCTCAGTCTCATTGGTCTCAAGTGCTATATATCCCGATAATGAAAATGTGGAAATATCACCACGTTTAACGTAGTACGAACGGTTGGGCGAATTGCAATATCTATGTACATGTAATTGATCACAGAGTGCACCGTGCATTACAAGCATTACGAGCATTACATGTATTAAGTACAGTGCGCAGTGATTTTTTTACTTCGGGAATGCGTCTTGGGTGTCTAACAAGCATTGCGCTGTATAATTTTGCTCTATTTGTCTTAAATTTTGTTAAAGGTATAGAATCGTAATGGTCGGAATGTGGAAATTGATGTAAAATGAGCTAATGTTTTCACAAATTGCTTTACATGCCTAAATAACTGTGTACGATATGTGGAGAATAGTTTGGCAATTATTCTGGCTTATTTTGCTACGAAAATGCCAACCACATGTTATTCCAAAGACCTGTGCGCTAAATGATGGGCACGCAGGCCAGAGCGGCGTAGAATGACTAGAGCGACTGGTGGTATTGTATGCGGCGTGTGAGATCGCATTAATTTTGTACGTGAAGCATGTTGTGTTGGGGAGAGCGATGCTGTCATCATTTTTTATTTTGCGATAATTAAGCCATTTCTTGGTCGATTTTAATCAAACAAACTATGAACATGTTCTAATTTGTCATTGACAAAAATGAATTATGGTATTACTTTTACTGCAGCTCACAAAGTAGTTAAATATATGAAGCGCCATCTCTCCCAAAACTTGTCTGTCAGTTTGAATTAACAGATTCCCCTCAATTTTTCAGTTTGGACATGCGCAGTGCACTCCTGTCAGTCCTTCAAGCCTGTGAATCTGGATCGGGATTTGAATCACCTTTCTTGTGCAAACGCTGGCTGACGAATATGGATGTTGGGATCCAAATTTCTTTGATTTTGTAGTGCGATAGAGAGAGAGGTCTCTTGGACCCGTGATCCATTAAATCCTTGGTCTATTGGACCTGCGGCGCTATTGCATAAAAAGTTGCGTTTAAACGCATCTCTCAACATTAAACGCAAGTCCTAAATATGCGCCCCTGGTTGGTTGAAAATTAATTTAAATTTTCTTACTTGCGTTTACAAACCCAGCCTATTGAGACACATACATGTAGGCTACATGTAGGCAATGATTACCAAGCAGAACACATGCAGTGTGAATTCGCATAGATTGTGTATGTTGTGGTTTGACTAGGAAATACTGAACAACAATTGCGATAATGGTCAAAATGTCTGCTGCAAAATTGGAAAGCATGAGAGATAATTGGTTAGGTTGATACTTATAAAACTACTGTATAAATTAGTCACTTGAGATACAGTTTGCATAACTTGAAAAAAATTTGTCTGCCATTTTCCACATTTTGTGATATAGGATTACTACTTTTAAAGCCCAAATAAAATTGGTACGATTAAGAAATGTGAATGTCACCAGATGTTTAACATGACATGTATACATTTTCCAAACATTTCGAGACACTAGCATATCTTTGTATGAACTGATTCTCTTTAAAAATTTGAATTTGACCGTTAATCATATTGGTAATAACGATATTGTGTTTGTTATCGGGCACATGCATGCAAGGTCATTTCTTAAGTATGACAAAGGAATAATAGAAAGTACCGTATATAAAAAAAATCAAATTCTGAATTTTCATCCAATTCTGTGCATGAGAAGGTGTCCTTTATCAAGAAAGAACATTTATTGGTTCAACATAGGGTACCCCATTGGCTTTCTCATTGCAAAATGAAAACGATGACATGCGTTACGCTCCCCAACACTTCACGTATGAAATGAATATGGACTCACATGCTGCACACAATTCCTCTCCATCCATCCAACCAGGTCGGTTGGCATGCGATTCATTCATTGTTATGTAGGAAAAATTACTGATTGACATTTTCAAAGAAAATTACGCCAGAATATGTTCTAAAATCTTATAATTTGGTACACATTTATTCTTAGGGGCATGTATTCAAAAGCAATTTGTGAATACATCAGCTCATTTCACATTTATTTCTGGATCCCAACCTTTAGAAATCTATATCTTTAGAGAAGGAGGTTTTGATTTCATGTGTCACAGTCACAGTCAATGTCAGTCAATGTCAATATGTCTACTTCTCTCGTTTATTCATGCCCAAAATCAGTTTAGATTTCAGTTTATAGTTCCAGATTACGTTTGCATCTACATGTACCTGTACACAAGAAAACTAGCTTTTGTCTACATGTACAGTGCATGTTGTCTTGACAGATTGTTATTAACGTGAACGGGAAAATCAAGAAATGCATGCTCGTCACAGATGGGGTGGTGCACGAGAGAGCTAGTGTCAGATGAATCATAATTGTAACGTAACAATATTGTACAGCGGCGCAATAGAATGTGACGTGTGCTGCTGGTAGGTTGTCACTATGGTGAACCAAATAAAAAACTCCACAATTTGACTTCCTACAGTATATGTTAGTTTTTATGCCTCCGCCACCGTAAGGTGATGCCGGAGGCATTATGTTTTCGGGTTGTCCGTCCGTCCGTCCGGACCTTGTTACCGCCATAAGTTCAGAACTGCTTGACGGATTTTGACCAAATTTGGCTTAAGGACGTATAACCATGTGAGGATGAACTGATTAGATTTTGGGTCCAAGGGGTCAAAGTTCACAGGGCAAAATAACTTGTAAAAAATCACCCAAAATAGCTTGTTACCGCAATAAGTTCAGAACTGCTGTACAGATTTTGACCAATCCTGGCTCAAGTTTGTATAAGTATGCGAGGATGAACTGATTAGATTTTGGGTACAATGGGTCAAAGGTCAAATGTCACAGGGCCAGAAAACTTGTAAAATAATCACCCAAAATAGATTTTTACCGCAATATGTTCAGAACTGCTGTACAGATTTTGACCAAACTTGGTTCAAGTATGTATAAGCATGTGAGGATGAACTGATTAGATTTTGGGTTCAGTGAGTCAAAGGTCAAATGTCACCAGGCAGAAAAACCTGATAAAGCTCATTATTGTTATAACTTATAACAGAAAAATTGAACGAATTTCTTTCAAACTTAGTGTATAGCTTAATTATGTATATGCATGTGAGGAAGAACTGATGAGATTTTGGGTTCAAATGGTCAAAGGTTACAGTGCCCAAAATTTGAAAAATGTTGTTGATTTCCAATGGCATGGAACAATAAAGCCGTATAATATCTTTCTGATTGCGTGATGGCGGAGGCATCAATTTCGACTGTGCGCGGTCGAGGATTCATCTAGTTTTTTGTGCCTCTGCAAACCGGAGATGGGGATAGAGGCATTATGTAGTTCGTAACGTAGTAATGTGAAACGGATCAACGTGAAACATATGGGAGGTACAATGATCTGATGAGAGTTTTTTTCCTTGATGTCAAAGGTCACAGGGGTCATTGAATACATGAGAATGGATATTTCTTGTGAATTAACCTCTGAATGGTTTGGCTCATCAACTTGAAACCTTATTTGTGTATGAATTACAATATTCCAAGATCCACGCAAAATTTTCGTATCATATGAGGCCAAATTTCATAGAGGGCATTGGGTACATGAAAAAAGCCCAATTTTGCAATTGTGAATGAGATGCGAGACACCGAGACTGAACTAAAGTTCACAAGTAGTCTCATTATAATAGAAGATGAAAACATTATTATCCTCAAAAGTTAATTTCAATTTAAAATCTGAATTTTCTAGTGCTTTTATTTTACTAAATTTTACTGGGTATAAATAGAATGGAGCGTGCAAAAATATGCTAAATTCAATGCACAACGGGTCTAGCTTAGCTTGTGTTTACATGTAGCTAGCTTGATTCAATACAATGATGTCATGGAACATGGCCTTTCTCCATTGTCTTGTTGGCATTTTGCAGGTGGGTTTGGTGTGTGCAATGAGAGAGGGCGAAAATCTATGCTGTAATACTTTAACATGCCAATTTGAAACATTGGTCTTGTATGCATACATGGGGAATCCACAGTGAATAATGAAAATATGCAATTTGGGTGATAACTTATGACTGGATTAGCTTACCAACTTGAGACCTTGGTCAGGTGGGATGTTCCATACAAATTTTGGGATATCAGGTCAAGTGCCAAACATCACAGAAGTTATTTTATGAAGATCTACTCACAATAGCCAGTTTTCGCAAAACTCATAAGATTCATTTAACTCTTTGTGCGTTAATTCACCCATAAACCCCCAGTGTGTTGCATTATTCAGGTAGTGTACATGTTTGTATGGGCGAATCTGTGCAAAAGTGCGAAGAAAACAGGCCAACAGATGTTCATTGACGCGAAGAAAACGTGGAATGAGTTAAAGAGCATCTGAGGTAAAAAAAAAATGATTTGTTTATCACGTAAGTACTTCAATTGAACCAAAATAACTAATAGAGTTGGAAGCAATTAAACGTCTCGTTCACAAGACATACTTGGTTTCTTTAAAATTCAACATTTTGAAACCTAAACTGTTTTAATTGTCGTGGCATATGTTAAGAGGAGGTGGTTTTGTTTATCAACCAGCAAATTATTATTTTTGGCCTCAGGTACCCTATAACATATCAACTTGCAACTTTAGTCATCTACAGTGTGCGTATATGGGAGGGACAATAATGGTTTATCCATTAGGTCAAAAGGAAAACGGTCATAGAGGTCATTGAATGTGAAACTGGATTCTTCTCATGATAAGGATGATCTGGTTTGTCATTTTAGAACATTGGTCCAGTGTTCAGATGGAAAGTATAGGCTAATGTTCCATGTAAATTTTGGGGCCATAAGGTCGCAGGTCACAGGGTTCATTTTATACATGACAGTGGATGATTCATACAATAATTCATAATCTGACAAATAGATTTTATGCTATATATGCAGACCATGTGAGTATTTAGGAGGGGCAAGGATCTGATTAGATTTGGATCCATGAGGTCAAAGGTCACCTAGGTCATATGTAATATTTATAATGGCTGGTTGTGTGTAAAAAAAAACCAAAAAAACAAAAACAAATCAGAGTATAGGCAAAAATTGTAACTGCATGGTCAAGAATTCATCTAGTTTTTAGTTGCCCATAAACTGACTCTAATCTGTTACATTGATGCAAGCATTATAAAACATATTAAAAAAAATAGAAATTTGAATTATATGGCCGGTATTCCGATAGCGAGGCCTAAGTTAACCCTGGTCTAAATCTGTGGTTTAAGTATGGGTAGCCAAAAGTGCCAAACCTTCATTCACAATGAATAATTGTTATGTTAACTGCTCTCTTTTCCCATGCTCTAATGATGAAGAAAACTATTCAGGTTTTCATTCAGAGACAGTTTTAAATAAAATGAGTACCATATGTGCTGGTAAATTAAACATTGACTGTTATATATTCAAGCCTCTTTTGGCTTTCCATACTTAAACCACAGGTTTAGACCAGGGTTAACTTAAAATATGGGCCAATAAGACTAACAGAGTGTAAAATGGTGAATAAATATATGGATAGATAGATAAATGGTTTATTGATTAAAAATCGTTGCAGCTGATAGCTGAATTATGATTTCAATTTACAGAGTAAAACATAAATAAACATAAATTAAACATAAATGATACAGCTAAAGACATGTAAATATATAATAATGCAGAATACAAATCTTTTTTTTTTATATAATCCCGTTCGTTTCAGCATGGGTTAATCAATATTACAGAAATTAAGTCAGCATGTAATCAAACTAGTACAGGCAAACATTTCTGGTCCCTTCTTAAACCTCTCATCCAATTTTCGCCACCAAAAAAAATACACAATATCAAACCATTTCTCACGCTACTGTCCATATCAAGCTGTTGGAGCTGGGGAAGTAACTTCATGTTTTCTAAGCTAATGTATGTGCTACATCAATCACTTTGGATAACTGCCTATTTTTCTTTTCTTTGTAATTCATCAAAGAAAATACCCCCATCAAATAAAATAATATCATGAAATGTTTGAAATATAAGTGTAAAAGAATGTGATTTTTCGCTCTAAAACTTGGCAAAAGTGAACCGGGAGAGGAAACACTGGCTCAAATTGTATGGTGAAAACTGCACAGCACCTTCTGCTGATCTTAGTCGGTGGCAAGAATCGGCAGCCTTTATTATAGCAATGTACTGAAATTTTATATAAAGAGGATTTGATGCAATTTCTGTGGTCCTTATAGGAATTGTCCTTGTCATTTTTAAAATCAAGTTTTTGTGTGTAAACCTACATGAGAGCTGCATGTAAAAAAACACCCATATTCCTGTAAATTTCTGAGCAAGTTACCGCATTTCTGGACTTGAATTACATGTAAACCGATAGATGACTTTGGGGAGAGATGGCGCTTCAGATATTGCACTATTTTGTTAGCTGGAGTAAAAGTACAATGTTTACTATAATGCAGTTTTTCAATAGCAGATTAGAGCATGTTCATAGTTTGTTTCAATAAAACCGATCAAGAATTGGCCTAATTACCGCAAAATAAAAAATGATGCTGCGGTCGCTCTCTCCAGCACAACATGCTTCACGTACAAAATGAACGCGAACTCACACACCGCAGACAAAACCACCGATCGCTCCACCCATTCCGGGCGGACGCTCCCCCGTGCAAAAGCACACACTGTAGGAATAATGGCTGATTGGCGTGTTCCACGTAAAATACCCCAGAATGCATGCAACAATCTTCTCCTAATTTCCTACATTTATGCATGTAAAGCAACTTGTGAATAAATCAGCTTGTTTCATATCACTTTCTGCATCCCGATAATTACGAATCTATACCAAGCTTTCATTAATATCGGAAGTTTATCTGATGCAAGATTTGTGTTAAAAACATCTAAACTCTATGGGGATTGTCATTTCTTCATGATCCACTCGCCTCCTGATGTCTCCCAATTGATACGCTGTCCTCATAGTCAATGCATGTGTGCTGGTATATGTGAAGATCAGGAGGAAAATTTAAATAACTTTTCAAAAGTTAAAAATTTTTACTAGCACCGACAACATAGTTTTAAATCATGCTTAGTATGAACACTAAAATAATTTGTTTTCATTTAAACCCAATATACATGTAATAATACTAAAGTAAATACACCAAAAATGTTACAATTATTTGCGAATATACTCAATGAATTTGCGAATATTTTTGGGTTCTATGCGATATACATTAAATCTCATATGATGAAGTTGCGATGCATTGCAAGGTTATTGAAACAATTTATGACAGCTTTGCAACATTTGGTGACATGTTCCCAACATGATATTGCGACTACGATTTATAAATTGTAATTATTCAATAACATGAATGTTAATTAGGTTGTAAACGTGCTCTGACATCATGCAAAATAGTATTTTATTGATGGTGAAGTTACAGCACATTGCAAGACGGCTGAAACTATTAACGATGGCTTTACAACATTTTGCACTATGTTTTGCGAACATTTGCAAGTAATTCTCCCCACCGACTATAGATGATACCAGTGATATCGATCGATATCTCCAGTATCGAACCTCTGGAGCCGGGAAACATACCGTACTTCTGGTACATGTGATACATGCACAGGTCATCCATGGATATTTGTCCATTTTCTCCTTTTCGCGTCGTCCGATGTGCACTCTCCTGCCTCACAGAAAATTTTTTTAATATGATAAAACGTTACATGTGAAGAAAAAACATCCTTAAGATGAAAAAATATATTCATGAGCATTTAAAACGGAAGGTATGGAGTCGGCGAAACAAAGTCCCATACAAATGCACGCGAGTAGAACCGGAAACGGAAATGACCGTCCTGGCTCCATGTAATTATCTTCTCTAAAAATTGTTAATGCCCTCATCGGCTTCGAATTTACAACAATAGTCTGTGGGGAGAATTGCATGCTGCATTCTTATGCAGAACTGCCTCTTTCTTGTGTTTACAACATTGTCACAAGCCCATGCAATTCGTAATTATTTGATATGTGTTTGTAATTTGTAATTTTTGGTGTACATTTGGATTTTTTTTTTGCAATGTTGTTATCCTTCAAATAGAGTGGATCAATTACAATTTACTTTCAATAATTTGTGATTCATAAGGCATATTCACAAATTTGTTTAATATGTTAACAATTTAAAAACTTTGCAACTGACTTAAAAAAGATGATATGAAGTGTCACATATGCCTATGAATGTCATGAACAATTTTAACAAAGTTATTACGCATAGTGTGAATATCAAATTGCAATGATTTGCTATGAAAATCTTAACAATTCTCCGAACTGACTTAAATGAAACATGTAGATACATGTACGCAGTATTAAGAATGCTTACGAAAGTCCTTAAAGGGGAATCAACCCCAGGAAATGTCATATTCTCATTGAATGAAAAAAAATAAAATGAAAAAAAAATAAAATGAACACGCTGAAAATTTGAGCAAAATCAAACAATCAGTTCAATAGTTGTTCAAATTTTTTAATTCACAGACATGACAGTAACTGCTACTGATAGGCATCTGTGCGATCGGCAACATATGTAGGTGAAATCTGTGACGTTATGTCGAGCAACTTCTCATTCACTTTCTACATAGGAATTTTTAAAAATTGTTTAGTGTCAAATTTTGAGAACAGAGTTTGACATGATTCTTCAAAGTACATGCAGAATTGATAAAGGAATGCTACACTCAACGGAAAACCGACATTTTGTAGACTTTTTTCTTTAAAAAATTCTGAAAGAAATTTTGTGCATAGAGTGAAAAAGGGATTGTCCGACATGATGTCACAGATTCACCGGCAGGGATCGTCATATATCTGTGACTTTGAAAATTCATAGTCGATAGTTATTGAACGGGTTGTTCGATTTTGTTCAAATTTTTTCAGTTTGTTCATCTGATTTTTCTCCATTTAATAAGAGCCCGATAATTACAGGGGTTAGTTCCCCTATAAGAATCATTTGCAAATATGCTACAATTTCAAATCACAATGAAAATTGTAAAGTTATTTTTTGTTTGTTTCTGTAGGGGATATGCTTGGAAGTTAATTTTTTACTTCACAATTCCCAGATTGATGGAATAGAGATTGGTCATTGAAAAAGAACATACTCATGCATGGCTTGTTCTATCATAATTATCTTCACACACATGCTAGGCAACGACTTCAAAGTATTGAGAAATGTTTCAAAATATTGTTGTACTGGACACATCTGTTATGCTACTAATGAATGGGTAAGTTATTGATTTGGTTGTGTTTCGGTATGCAGAAGTTCAAATAGTTTTTAATGTGTTTAAATGTTCTGTTAAATGCTACTTGCATTATTTCAAAAACTGATCACTGAACTATCATCATAGCCCTATTGCATAAAAAGTTGCGTTTGAACGCAAGTCAGAAAATTTAATTCAGCTCCATTTTCAACCAATCAGGAGCGCGTATTTATTACTTTCGTTTAATTTTCTGAGTTGGGTTTAAAGGCAACTTTTTATGCAATAGGACCCAAGTCTGCAGAAGTTTTCAGTCATCTAATACTTGAGGATCCCGAATGTTTTTAGATGCACTTGAGCCCATCTTGACTTGCATCTTTGTGAGTATATTCTAAGTATAAGTATGAATAAAATGAGATTTTCTTAGATTTTAATTTTGCTTATCTTTTGGTTTCTAATGTTGCAGTTGAAAATGGCAAGAGGTCGGGGAAGAAGGTACAAGTCAGTTTACACTAAAGGTGAAAGAGGACCTGAGAAAAGTAAGGACCAGTCTTGTTGTCTGACAGATGATAAGAAGTCAGGTAATTATATTGTTATGTTATTGTCTTTTTTCTTTTTATTTAGATTCACATAGGGTTGAAATTAGTTTTGAAGAGCTCTTGTGTAATATCTGCCAAGATAAAACTTCGGTTTGGTTACAAATTGGAAGATAAGGAGCTTTTGCAACTACTAGTTTTAAACGCACAAGAAAAAGAAATAGATGCAGTGCAGCAAATCAGAATATTTTGCCTGCTTGCTTTAAAGTTCAGGACAATTCGATTGGTGGTTCATATCTGTTCTGACTGTTTGTAGTAATAACAGGTAGTAACAAGTTCTGACTTTCATTGTACATGAGCTAATAATGTATTTTTTATGGGACATTTAAGTGTTATTTTTTCATAATTCGCCTCTTTGATCTTGAAGATTTCTTTGGGAATATAGCATAATATGATGTCATCAATGATGTTAAATGTTGTTATACACATTTTATTTTCCTTCAGTTTGCCTTCTATGAAACTCACTAGTCACATGCCAACTTTGAACTGACTGTCCTATGAAATAACAAATGATTTGGTTTAGACTGTATGTTTTATGAATTTTTGTACTGTATTATTCAAGCTTCCTGTCCATAATTTATTTTATCAATTCAGTGCCCAACTCATGCAGTTCCAGATATATCTTATATCTTATTTTCTTCTTTTCCTTATTTGTCTTCCCTATTTGTCATGGGTTTTGCCCTCAAATGGATAAAATCTAATTTCCAATTATTTTTTCCAAAAAATCATTTCCAATTTTCTTATTTACTTTACAGTGTCACGTGTAAGTCACACATTATATCCTTATAAGAAGACGTTTCTGTATACTAAACGTCGAAGGCCGATCGCTGAGGAAGACGACTCTCACTGGCTTCTTGTTCAAAGGCCTCCGATCCGGCCGAAACCCATCGTTTTCAGAAGAGCGCCATCTCCACCAGCGATTGATGAACCCCAAACTACCGATGTTGGAAGAGCAGCATCTCCACCGACAGAAGATGACTCTAAAGCTGAACTCCATGCCAAGATCGCTTCAGCACCCCCAACACCAGAGAAAACCTCTAGCCCTGGAAAGAGACTAGACTCTGGAGTGGGGAGCGAGAGTGGGAGTGAGACGATGGAGGTCGACAGATGGGACACTCCGTTCGCTTCCGGATCACATGAGGACAACCAGGGGTCAGATGCCATGGCAAGTCGGAATGAGGAGAAGACCCCAAATAGCAGTCTAGATGACGTTGAAGCAGAACATATACAAGCCATTGCTAGTTTGGAGCTGCTCAGATCAAGGGTCAAGGAACTAAAAAGGACAAAATTAGGTGAGATGCACATTTTTAATTTGATTCATTTATAAACATTCTCCAGAACTTAATCTCAAATATTGAAGTTGGAGGGAAAATTGTGATTATTATTATGAAAATTTGCATCATATGTCTACTATTTACCAAAGTGCCTGTGCACCTGTCCTTCACCACCCTCTCTACTACAAGTGCCGAGGATGAACCAGTTAATTCTAATATGCATCGGCTTCTGCTTTACACTACCTTGATAAACATGTGCCTCTAAATAATGATGACTATTAAATGATGAACTCCCCCTAATGCACATACAGCTTTGTAAAAACCTTAATGATGCACCTTGCTTAGTGGTGACAGCAGTAGTGGATGACAGTGTGGGTAATGCAAAGGACAATTATGTTATAACAAGTAGAACTACCCACAATCATCTACGTTGGCCTAGCTCTCCAGTTCTTGCATGGTTGTCTCCATTTCAGGTTGACGTAGATACATGATAGGCATGCTATCTGCGCAATATCCGAATTATTCTTGAATCCTTCTTCCAATACCTTGTGAATCTCTTTATCCATGCACAGAGCTGGAAAGGACAAAGATGGAGCTGAATGAGGTACGTGAGGAGTCGAGGAAGGACATGGAAGAGTTGGAGAGAAGAGCGCAGGTCACTATGGCTGCCACTGTACAGAGGGAGGTAGATATTGTCAAGAAACAGGCCGAGAAGGAGGTAGAAGCCATTAGGCAAGAGAGTGAGGCATATAGAGAAAGCTTGCTGAAAGAAGCAGAGAAGGAAAGGATATCAGTGGAGAAACTGGCCAACAGTCAAATACAGGTAAATTATTAATGTGTACAAGATATTTTGTAAAAGCCAGTATCTCGCATAAATGTTGGCAAATTCACAGAATTTTAGACCTTTCACACATAGGCGAGTTATTTTCAGGTAAATTGTTCATGTGTACAAGATATATTGTAAAAGCTAATATCTCAGTGTACATAAATTTTAGCGAATTAACAGAATTTCAGCGAATTCATGATTGCGAAATTGGCAAAAATAAAACTCCAGCAAAAATTTCAGCTTATACAGTGCAATGTTCTTGCATAATGAGCAATTTGGTTACATGATATTGCATGGCAAGGCAATATAATTTTACATCGAAAACAACAATGAAAATGCAGAATTATTCAAAAGATTTCTTAAGACTCATGGATTCTTGTTCCCTTTTTTAATACAGTGTATAATGTTTTTAATATTCAATATTCCTTTGATGCAGACCATCCGCAAGCAAGCCGAGAGAGAACTAGAGACAGTGTGTGTGAAGGCCTGGAAGTCTGAGCAAGCAGCCGTAAGCGCCGCAGAGGAGAAGATCAAGAAAAAGATGGAGGCTATGCAGAAAAAGATGCAAGCGAAGCTGGATGCAGCGGAGAGAGAACAGAAGAAAGCTGTAGAAGATGTGCAGAGGGAGAGCAAGAGGGAGATAGAATCTCACGAGAGAAAAGCTGACCAGGCTGTGAGGAGATATAATAAGCTTATTGCAGAGTACAACGTCTTAGAGGTGAGTTGATTATTGGTTTTTCAGAGAAGAGTAAAAGAGTACAGAACTTGGACTTCATGCAAGGACAGGGATAATGAAAATTACGTGCTTGCAATTTCTGAAGTTTCTTCATGCACAACTTGTTGAATTTTTTCTTTTTTATCAAATAGAAATTCAGTGAAAACAATATGGTTTGAGCAATTCCGACAACTTGAAAATTTTTGTCTTGTATCATACAATATTTAAAAAATGACAGTGTCAACTCATCAATTATTTCATTATTGTCAAATTATAATTGTCTCTGACAAAAGGCGGAATCAAGCGATATCCCATGGTATCATTGATATTGATCTATTGTCGCTGAGAAAGTGACTTCCAGTTTGGGAAACTGTGTAGTGCGACGCCTCTTATGTGCGGATAATAAGCCAATTTTCCTTGTTTAGACATCATCACGGATCGGGATGTATGCATAGAAACTATCACAGAAAGCTGATTTGCTTGTAATGAGAGCTAAAATCAAGAAATAATTAAAATTATAATGTGTTCAGCAAGCATGAATTCTCGAAGTATAAGCTAGTAAAAATGAAAAACATGTGCACGAATGTTTGTATCTGTTCTCCCCAGCTCAAGTGAGTTGTATCAGTTTTAAATTTGCATTTATAGTCTGCAGCGAGCATTGCTATATTCTCCATCGTTTTCTTTCCCTTGTCACGGTTATTTATGTATCATCTTCTGTTCTTCCTTTTTAATGTAGGGTCGGATATCAAATGCTGCCAAATTTCTCAGTCCAGGCATCCCAAGAGAGTCTAAGGAAGGACATAGAAGCTGAAACCAACTCCTCTGATTGATGCAGTGATTCACTTCATGTGTCGATGCATCGGGTTTGGGTTAGACTATTTGATGGTGGAGAGGATGTTTCTTCTTGCAGTCACTGCATTTTCCTCTTTCTAAAACAGAGTTGCTCTGGAGTGAGCGCCATTTTCCTTCGTTCTATCTGAATGAAAGTAGATCAGGATTCTCAATGATGTACTCCCAAGGCATTATGCCAGAACAGCGGGTGTATTTGTATTGAGATGTGGAAAGTGGACTTGTCCCTCGTCGAATTCAAGTTTGTAGTAAGGAAATTCTATCCGCTGATTGAGCAATTAAACCATAAGTGCACCAGCTGCTGTCCTGAGTTGCCACTGATGAGAGATTGTGTGATATCAGTCAAACATTCAAATTTTCATTTATGTGAATTATCAATGCAGAGAGGCTGATCAATTTCCATTGGTCATATTACAATATCCTATCAAATAACAATAAGCAAGACTTTTTATAAGTCAAAACCATTGAAGAACTTGCCCTGTAGCAGTTTTTTTAGAGTCAATTACGATAAACATTAAAAAATCTGGCAAAGAGCAATTTTGCCATAAGCTTTTACTCAAAAAGTTTAATGCAATGGAGCCCAAATATTCAATAGCATTAGAAAATTATATATTTAGCTCACTTTATGATGTTAATACTGCTCATCTCGTTTGCTCCTACTTTAAAGCGGGTAATTTTCATGGGGATAATTTTGTGGTTTGGTAGTTCATCAACCACTAGTCATAATACATGAGAAGCAGGAAGTAATTATTACTATTGAAATGCATTTTATCTTATGCTACATGTGTAGTTAATATTTACTTTGCAATGAGTCCATGGGGATGTTGCTCAAAGTCAACTGCAACTTTGCAAATTGCAACGCGCATTTTCACTCGTGCACGGTATGCGCATTTAACAAGATGCGCATGAAACAGTGACTCTGATTGGCGCATTCCGATCAACTGAAACTTGTGATCAATTGCAACTTTTGAGCAACACCCCCTATGTAGTGATTAAACTGATCATAATCTCCATCTGGCGCGAGGCCTCTATGGTGAAGCTGCAGGGTATTGTATGGTTTCTCATATTCTGCAGCAATTACATGTCTTTTTTGAGAGAGGGTTGACAAATCTTTTAAAATCCTTAGATCACAGTGTGTAGACATGTCGGAGGTGGAATTGCAGTTGCCACATTTCTTGTATTGATAAGTATCCTTTTATACCTCAAATGTTTTTAAATGGTTTTATTAGACTGCCTCCAAAAAATGTTTCCAAGCACTTTCAATGCCCTTTTCCTTCAAATTTATTACTAAGTAATATTGACAAAATTCTTTATAGATGTTGTTCATTTTTTTCAAGATAATCCTGATTTGGGCAATTCTATGCAAAGTGTGTTGTCTTTTTTCAGTTTTCTCCAACAACGATTCATATCTTTACTTGCAACTGTCAATGAAATTCCTCAAAATGAAGTATATATGTAACATGTAATGTAATCTGTTACCTACATAGTATATTTCAAGGAATTTCATTAAACAGGTGTAAAGATATGCACCCTGGCATATTACTCCAACGAAAATGACACTGCATGGGATGTACATGATAATGATAGGGATCTTCAAGGTGTGCTAGTAATGTAACTACATTGTTTTGTGTCATTCACAATTTAGATGATTTTAATATTCGTAATTGATTTAAAGATACTTAGTTGGGTGCAGACTACTGAACACTGCTATTAACTTCTTAAGTATTATTTCAAGACAAGGAGTCAGAACCCTTTGGAATCCTCAGTCTTGTTGTTTCTCAGAATTCAAATGTAAGCAGTGGTGAGATATATTCATTTGTTAACATTTATGTTAACTTTTCCCCATGCATGATTCAAATTTTTGTGTTTTGGGACCAGACAACTCGGCCTAAGCTTGCACTTTGAGACCACACCTTCTTGGAAATCTATGTTATAAAGAGATATCCACCTACCCCTAATCCAGGTGTTCTCATTGTTATTTTTTTTTTTTATGCTGGAGGCATTATTTCATATATAGGACCAATTTCAAGTGCCAAGTGTTTTCTATATAAATTGTTTTTAAAATATGGCTTGTAGATACAAAGCTCAGGTATACTATTTTATAGCAAAATTTGCCATATTTGTATGTATATTACTCTAATACTGACATCATTTTATTAAAGGGGAACTTCACCCAGATATTGATGCACTCGCAGTGGATGAAAAAAAATACAATGATCAAACTGAAAATTTGAGCAAAATCCAACAATCCATTAAAAAGTTATGGATTTTCAAAATTTTGATTTAACCCCCTCATGGGCTCCTTAAATTGGTAACGTACAGGCACAAAATGGCTGCCAACATGGAGAACTCTCCATTCACTTTGTACACAAAATTTCACATTTTCTTCTTTTTCTAGAAAAGTAGACAATAAATCAACAAAATCCATTCCGAAATGCATGCAGAATCAAAATGTCCATATCATACTTAGAGAGAAAAGTACAATTTTGTCTACTTTTCTAGAAAAAGAAGAAAAGGTGAAAAAGTGCACAAAGTGAATTATTTGAGGCATAATGATGCAAGAATGAATTAATTTGAGCCATTAAAAGTCAAATAATTCAACTTTTTATGATATTTTACTGAAAACACAATATGCATTGACTTTGTACACAAAATCAAGTATTTTAGCAATTTTGGGGCCGACAATTTTTTTTCAAATTGGCATGGCACAAAAACGGTATACGAATTAGGTCTCAAATTTGCGCGATACTTGGAAGTTAAAAGTCATGACACATCGCAAAATATTTGTGCGCGGTAGGGAGATATTTTGCGAAATGTTGAGGGGGTGAATTCCCCCCCCCCCCCCTCGGCCTGATTAGGGTTAATGACAGATAACTTTGAATTCTGATTGATGGAATTCCCTCTGAGTATGTTATCTAGAAGACAAATTGGGAAGGGGTGTTGCAAAGAAGGACACATTTTACCTTTATGTCACTGATTAGATGACATGCTTTCTAACGTGTGTGAATGAAAGTGTTGTGAAACACTCCCTCCACCCCCCCCCCTCCCCCCATTTCTGGCCCATGCAAGATTTACAAACTCCTTGATATAATCTATGGGTTACACGTTGCTCTCAAGAAGATGTTTTGCAGATATCCTTAAGCCCCGGTCACATAGGACCCGGAAGCAACACGATTCACCCCGACTCGTTGTTCTGAGGCAGTAAACTGAATTTACAAAGAGTCGGGGTGAATCGTGTTGCTTCCGGGGTCCTATGTGACCAGGGCTTAAATCATTTCTTTATTTTTTTAATTCTATTTTGCCCTGAAGAATTTTTTTTTAAATTGTAAAGATATCAAGGCGTAGAAATGAACAGACCCCTATGTAGGATTCAAGAGATTGTGAAACAGGATAATACAAGCTGAGTAGTAGATTGGAAAGCTAGTTAGCCATAGTAATTCTGATACTAATGCACATTTACACAGTACCGGTCCTAAAACTTTATTGAGTTCTCGAGTATACCTCAAAATATACCTGTGCATTTAGCAGAGATTAGTCATTTCAAATTTAAAGAAAAATGAATGGATGATATTCAGTTTTGAATTTTATGCTCTCATAAAATAAGTTTAAGAACTTTGTAAAATCACATCTGAAATAGGAAACATAAAAAAATCAATGTGTTTAATCATGCTGAGTGGTCAATCAGTTACACAATCATGCTTTTTGATTTGTCATTTCTTTATCAAATTTCCATATAAACTGAGTTGTGTCTTAAACGCTGGGAACGATATAAGATATATCCATATTAATCCACTGGAATAATGTTTTTTTTATAAAATAGTCTCGGAACAAAAGTGACCATATTTGAATATACAAAGTATTATTGAATTGAAAATAAGATTTAGGTTGTTGTTCGTTATACCAGTTAATTAGAAGACGATCAGTATAATATTGTAATGCAAAATCTTTTGATGATTATTCACAATTTTTGACAAATTAGATTGATTTTAAATACCTGTATAATCTGTGAACTTGCTGTTTATTGAATGACATGTTTGTACATAAAATTATGATTTTATTCAAATTGGATGTTCAATCACCTCAAGTTTGTTGTTTTTGTAAAAAAAAAAAAAATTGAATGTAAAGTATCATTGTTGTCTCTTTTTAATGTGTCATACTTTCATGAGTCACAGCCTCCTTTTTTGTTATTCACAAGTTTTTATCTACAGTGCAAGTCAGAGTTATTTGCAACCTGTTATTACTATACCATATGTTCAGTGGTTACAAAGAAATGAAGCTTTTTGTAGCAGATGTCATAATTTCGTTCTGCACAAGTTTGTGAGGACGGAGATGTGTAAAGCACAATGGTTACTTCAACTTCCAATGTTTCACTGGTCAAAATGAATGTTACTGTTTTTGTTTTGGGGCTTTTATATGTAAATTAAATATCCACGCTTGTCATGAATTATTTGAATGACATTATTAACCAGTAACATTCCTTTTGAGCAATGAGTCGTGGGAAGTTTAAATAACCATTGTGCATCGCACGTCTCTATCCTCACAAACTTGTGCAGAACGGAATTATGACATCTGCTACAAAAAGCTTCATTTCTTTGTAACCACTGAAGCAAATCTCCTGAAATTTTCACCAGATATAGTTATAAGTTCGACATGCCAAACCGCATTAATTTTCATATTCATTTTCAAAAGTTATTAATCCTGGAAGCCCCGTTGTCATTTTTTGGGGACATATGGTAAATAGTATTTCTTTACTATAAACATTCAGAATGATAGATATTGTCCAGAGATATCACTGTGATTCGTCTTTGATTCCATTGTCCTGAGTTTCATAGTTATATCTGGTAAAGCATTCTGGCTTGCACTGTACATGTACACCTGTACATTTTAGAAGGGTACTGACAATGTAGACAGAAAAATCTGACTCTCGGAGGGTTTTTTTAAACGATTTCTGACCTTTGGTGGTGCCCCCTCCAGAGAAGGATGCGTAGCCAGGCGGTAGCCTCAGCGGAGCAAATCCTGATCGAAAAAGACCCGTTTCATCGGTCTACTGACAATGCTGCTTACCCTTTTGTGAGATAATTCTGATGCCATTAAAATTTCTGTGTGGTTGGCAGAGAATGGAATTTCAAATTTACATAATGTATACAAACATTTGTAAAATATCCCCAGGAAATAAACAATGAGGGTATCGGCAGTTTTTGATAAACTTGTAAGCTCAATAACGGACTTGTTATATAGCTTGAATGGTTTGGTGAGAAATCACATCAAAATGTTCTTTGATGAAAAAAACCCAAAATGATATTGGCGCAAATTTTCTGAAATAGGAATAATTGGAATCATACAAGGAGGATAATTCACCCAAGCAATTTGTTAGTCTATGACATACATGGTACTAATCCCACTCACATGGAAATCTTGTGGCGATAGCTTGATTCATGGGCAGACATGAGGGCGGCCTACGCCACACCTGTTTTCTCTTTGTTCAATATGAAGGAACAAATACACAACATTCCTTTCTCTTCACTTTTATAATGGTCACTGTGCCTAATAAAAGTGCCAAGGATTAAGTACACTGGAAACTCGTGAATAACACGAACATGAAGTTTAATAAATACCATCAAAACTGATATCCTTACCTCCAAGTGCATAATGATAGGCCTGCACCCTATCTGGTTTGAGCACTCATATTCTTGGCTCATTTTTACCCTCATAAACTAGTGTTCTTAATAGAATTGAAATCACAAGGATCCATTATAAGATTTATTATATTTTGATCAATGTTACAGTACTTGATATATTTTAAGAATGGATCCAAAATTTTATCAATGGGGATGGAATGAAATTCTTCACTGCTGATGGGTTATAAATTCTATAAATACAGTCAAACCTGTCTCTGCAGACACCTATCTATATAATGACCCCCTGTCTATAGTAGCCACCTACATTGATTTCCTCCAGATGAAAACACATGTTTAAAAACCTGCCCATAAAGGTCACCTGTCTACAGTGGCCACATTTTCCTGTTTCCCGTGGGTGACCACTACAGACAGGTTTGACTTTAGTCCTCATTTCCTCAGGCCTAACCTTTATTAATTGTATTTGAGCTTTTACCTGTTGACTTCCGTATTTACAAGCACAATGCAAATTATTTAGCACGATTTCTCTTACAGACAGGCAGATGTGCTGGTTAATACAGGTAGCTCTGCCAAAGTCGAATCTTAATGAGTCAAAGAAATCTGTTTGACTGAGGTGAATAACACGTTTTATTCAATTTGCTAAAAAAAGTCCCCTCGACCTGCGAGGCAATTATTCGACTGAGACAAAGTCTAATTAGGCGGAGATGAGTGTACTCCTAACTCGTCTGATACATAGAACAGGTACTGAATGATTTCCCCTGAATATGTGCCACACATATATCTATTGTGAGTTTTAAAACAAAATTTAATTGAGAGCATGAAATATTGTTTGTACATGTTTATTTATGTAAATATGTTTGCATGTTACACAAAATTGTTTTTTAAAGAAATAAAATCGTGTTGATCGATCATACGAAACCTGAAAATAATGCTTGCTGTTTGCTATCTGTATACCGATAACTTGATAAAATTTACATTGAATACACAATCATACACATAACAAATGTCTACTAATTTTACTGTACATGTTTTCTTTAAGTAGTTCCATTAAAAATATGAAAATAACTTTCTTTGTTCAGTAGATATAGACATAAATTTTGCCCAAGGCAGCTGGGGCAATTGCAATGGCTGCCCCCTTTGTTGGCCGTGTTGGCCTTTCGTATATACTATAATTCTCTATTGCCGTGCCATGGTAGAAAAGAGCCCTTCATGAAAACTTCCTTGACCCCCTGAAATTCTATTTTGGCCTGAAATGAATATGCACCACATGATAATTTCAGTCAGAACCAGTTCAGTAATATTATGAGACCAGTCCATTTAAAGATTAAAGAAGTGATAATAACGAACCAACTTAGTAGGCTCAAATTGGTTACTTTGGTAAAAGCATTCAATTTAACATTAATTCATCTAATTCTATATCTTGATGGAATGTTAGCACATTATTAATGACAAACAAATTAAACTAGTCCATATTTGCATGTTCTATAGGTAAGTTAAAAAACATCATTCCTCATCTCCGCAAGTACAATAAAATTGCGGTTGCGGTAAACTGATGCATTTGAAGTTTGCTATAGAATGGCTGTCAAATACTAACCAGTAAAATGTCCTTGTTTCACAATTCTCCCTATTGCATATAGCTCTCCGAATCTGAACGCCTGCAGTGCACTAGTTATTTTGGCCCAGATTCTTGGCACAGGTACTTCNTGAATCTTCATTCCTGGATAGAGGTTCTATTTAATTACCTATACAAAGATACTGACTGTTCCAGAAAACACATGAGGTGCACTTTCATATGAATTCAGGCTCTAATTATCACAAGTGATTGGCTGAGAATAATGCCATTGTTGCAAATTCTCTGCATTTTGTTCATCTTGTGCATTATTCATATTTTTATTTTGATGTCATGCGTATTCTCGAACAGTTGGCATCTCTGCATATATATGTTAATTACTATCTGCTGTAAACATCTTGCAGCCTCCTACTTTACAATACTATTCCAATCAAAAATGCATTCTGTGTTTACAGCCTTATATCTACTTCACATTCCTATCATCTACTATACTTGTGCGGTTTCACATCGAGTTCAATAGCTATTGCACACTGCATATCTGCATCACAAATCTCATACAAAAATAATATTTCAGAAATTGACAGCATTTTCATCTAAAAAGTTGTGAACCTTAATTTGCATAATTATGTAAATTTAAAAATTTTCAATCATAAGCAGAGATTAAAAAAATATATATACATCTGAATTCATCAATATAACATAATCACACACACCACGTCATAAAAAGGAAATATGCACAAAAAATTATCATCGTTTAGTTTTATAGTGATAACAGATAAAGCAAAATACGACTTGCAGTGTACATGTCTCTGTGTTGCATATTCCAACATGACTACATGTAAGTATACAGATCAAGTTGAAAGCCTCCACAGCATATTAGATGGGCAATATCAATCAATCAGGTACTGGGGCTGTGCTCGTGGAAGCCCTCAATCAATTGAACCATATTGATTTAATGACACAGGAATGTACAATAACCCAAAACATTTGCTTTCTCAAGAAATTATTCACCACTAACTAAGGCCTGAACACTAACATGAAACTTTGGTTGTCTTAAAGACTGGGTGTGCGCCCAAAAAAACATCTTGATTCAACTTAAAGCAAAAAAAATCAGACAAAAGGATCAAAAGAAGTTTGAAGTAAATCCCACAAGAAATAAGAAAGTTATGAATATTTCAATGATAATGATTTAACGGTGGTTCTCATAAATATGGTATTTGTCAGAACATGTGACTTTCTGTCATTTGTCAAGAAGTACGTCATGCACTTCCTGTCAGTAAACTTATCATAATTTATTGTTTTTTAAGAATCCATTTTACTCCATGAATGCTTATTTTTCTTAAATCTTCAAAAGGTTGAATCAATAAATGTATAAAATTGTACCTAAGTATATATCGACAAAAAATGTTTCTTTTTGCGTTAAGCGTTGAAAAAAGGGGGTTCTAAAACAATATGCTATAATAAACTGCTTGCAGAGAAGTGCATGATATATGTCATTTCACGTTACCCATCGTTGCCAATTGGCATGTCAAACAATTGTTGAGTTATAGCGTTGAAATATTAATAACTTTCATATCTATTGTCCGATTTTGCTTAAAACTTTTTTTGATCTGTTTGTCTGATTTTTCTGCTTTTAATCAAGACAAGCTTTTTGGAGGAATACCCAGTCTTTAAATTGCTTTATAAATACTGTTCAGTATAGGAAGCCATGAAACCAGTTCAGGTAGCCAACATCAGTGCAATTCTACGAAAGCATGTTAATACATAAAGACCAAAAAATTACAATATTTGCACTCATAGATGTATTTTATTAATTTTTACTGCGTTTCCTGCTTTTAAATGCTATTTTTTCCAATTCCACTCAATATATCCTTTCAGAAAATGTACATATATATCTGTTATTTTTATGTCATTGCATCTTTTAATCTATACATGTATGCATGGAGGCATATGGTTTAAACAGTTGAAAACAATACAATTAGCGCAATAAAAATAATTTGATCTTTGAAAACATTCGCTGTTATTGATTAGATCAAATATGAACAAACCAAGGTCTCATGTTACCAAACAAGCACAGATGCTTGAATGTGGTCAGCAGCCCTCACTCTATTTCAGTTAAAACATTCTGGCCCGTATTCCGATAGCGGGTTTAACTTAACCCCGAGACTTAGCTTTTGTTACTTAGACCTGTGCTATTCAAAAGTTAAATGGTCTACATGAAAATGACTTGGACCTGGGTTAAGTTAGACCTCCCTATCAGAATATGGGTCTCTCAGTTTCAGTGCCAATCAGATCAACTGAATTATTCCCAATCTCTAAAAAACTACTGATAGTCTGCAAACCCGGCTTTAACAAAACAAATCCATTTGGCATTGACAGATATTTCAGGAGTATTAAAACTATGTCTGTTTTGCTAACATATTTAGGGGAGGTTCTTGCAATTACTGCCCCATTATATAATGGTATGCGATTCCTCACTCCTGAAAATTGCCAATCAAGATCTTTTTTGCATGCACATTTTGTTCAATAGATTGACAGATAACTAATCAGAATTGTTCTCTGAAATGAGATGTTAATCAAAACCTTTTTCGGGAACTGATCTGCAAAAGGCAACTTGTGCAAAAATGTGGTTTATACACGATCCACTTTCAGCCTGCCTACTTTTAAGGTTTACCTGCAGGGTGTGTTCTAGAAAGTTTCAGACCAATATCATGTTGAAACCATGGTTCATTCACATGAGCATTTATGTTAAGTGTGTGTAATGCTATAGTTCTACGAGCAACATGATATTCTGGACTTGTTGTTCTCTTGTTGCACTTGTATCCTCCCGTCACTATCCAATCGTGAATCTGTGCAGGCAGCAGATGTCTTGGCAAGGATTTCATCAACCAGGAAGCTGCAATATAGTAAATGGGATCAACATTGAGTCATTCTGTTATTTCCGGATTGTATCTGAATGTAGGATAATACATGTATATACAAAAAAAGAGGAGCAAACACAGACAAAATTTACATTCTGTTTAGATTATCTTTACTTTTACTTTCTGTTTAGTTTTCAAGCAGATTGAAGATCTATCTGAGAACGGTGTCATTAGAATGATCCATTTCAGATTCATTAATGATGTAAGTTTTGTTCTTGTTCACCCCTTCCTACCAGCTTATTCCATAAATTGACAAAAGGCTGCATACAGGTTTATTTATGCCTTATATTAATGGCAATTAATGGGCAAAAGATAAGAAGACAAAAAGAGATAAATATCAACTTGAAATCTTTCACTATGATATTTTGCTTGAACTTTTCACAAGTGATTTCCACCAATGAAAAGTGACTGATTTCAGAAATAATTTCAGAAATGCGTCAGCTTGTATAGAAATGATAACAGGTCTATTTGTATGCTAAAGAGTTGGACCTCAATGTGGTTAGTCATATAAACATACATGAATATAGTAGATTTACGTCTCTATAGCTTTTTTACTTCTTCATTCAATCACGCAAACTTACTTCATGGATTGTTCAATGTTGGTATTGTCTTTGACTGAGACTTTATTCCATCCTATGAAGTTGTTGTTGTTACATAATTCCTTAATCTCCTCCTCCCTCACGTCAGGCGACGGGAGATCAATCTGGAATGGTAAAAACAGATAAAGAGTTTTTCATTTTTAATGTTGCATCATATAGGCACTCATTCCAACAGACTCCAATGTCACTTTGTTATGAAATGAGCGATTTCCCCCTGCGCAAAATTGCAAGAAAGATTTCGAACTATCCTTGTCTTGCCTATAGATACATCTAAAATTCTTATTACACTCATCCAAAGCAGATATATCAACATTTCATTTAAAATACTTAGGGAGAGACAAAAGGCTAAATAATTCTGCAAGCTAAGACCATTCCAGGGCTCGACTTTTAAGGGAGCCTGGTGGCAAATGACTCCCCAAAACTGCAAGGGGCACCTAAGAAAATCACTTGGGGAGCCCAGCTGACTCTCCAGCTTTCTTGATGAAAAGATTTTCACAAAATTACCAGATAAAACTGGGCTTCCCAAGACTCATACGGGCTCGCCAAAAGTAGAATTTAAGGCGCCCGGCTTTCCTTCAAGGAAAAGTAACAATCATCTCCTGAATTCATTGCCACCAGTCCCTGATCCCCAGATCCAACAACAAAATTGATATTGACATCTTTTTCCGCATCATATAGCAGTATAATATATTGTACATTGTAGATAATGCTACTCCTTTCAAAACCTATATAGAGTGAAATAATCAAGTATAAAATGAACTGACAGATATAACCATTTAAAACATATCTAAATGTGTGGTTATGATGCTTGCTATTTTTCTAGGAAAAATTAGTATTTCAAAGAAAGACAACTTCATACAAGCTGTTGATTACTTGTTTCACAAATAAAATCTTCTGTTCCTGAAAAAAGGAAAACACAATCATGCCTACCTTATTGGCAAGTAGAAGGCAAGGCACAGGGCTACCATTTGATAATGTCACTTTCTTTTCCACATCTTTCTTCCAATTCATCACACTATTAAATGTCTTTCGTTGTGTCACATCGAACATGATGACGCATGCGGAGGCATCTTTATAGTAGACTCTTGTCAGTGAACTTACTCTCTCCTGACCTAATAGAGGAGAAATAGAAGTAACAAAAATATAAGGAAGATGAGAGTGATGTGTCTGAATAGGTAAATGTAGGTTTACTAAAATAATGGAAATTGATGTGTTCTCTATACACAAAGGTTGTTATTGACAACCCGAATGCTTGCCAGAGGCGTGCCCCACATAGCTACAAGTAAAGTATGCAAACTTGGATTACAAGTCAAGTAGCTCAATTGTTAAGACCCGGTTTGTAGAATACTTTGCACAAACGTTTGTTGACAAGAAACATTGCATAGATTTGATGAGAAAACCAGCCTATTCGCAAATGAACATAGTTTAATTTGCCTACATTGCCTACATTGCAACCATTGAAAATACATGTCAAATGCATATTTGCATATAGTATATCTGCATGCATATATTGTCAGGTTGTATGTAATACTTCTAGATAATTTTGACTTACATTACATTGTAGAACAATCCCTTTTTTGGGGGGGGGGGGTAAAATAATAAAAGAGAAAAAGACAAAGCCTTTGACTTGGGCAATTATTTGAGTTCCAAGTTTCACTTGGTAAATGTTCACTGTATCTAAAAATAAAACAAAAAATATAAAAAACTGAAAATTATTATTTCATCAAGATATTTTGAATCTTAAATTCATATCTCTAATAATAAAATATGCAAATTTTGTTGGTGTTTAATGAGAAAGGCTTATGACTTACCTGCAATATCCCATAATTGGAGCCTGACAATTTCTTGCTTGGACCTTTGTATCTTCTTCAGTGCAAAGTCAACTGTTCGGGGGAAAATGACGTGGGAGATACATTTGACATTATGTTTGGACTACAATGATTTCTAATTCAATAGAGACTTGTTCCGAAGAGTTTCAGCATTATCTTAACTGAGTATTCTAAGGTTAAACATCGTATGTGGATTGAAAGAGAAGTTTTACATGGCAATGCACAAAGCATGCGGGAAAAATTGTAATACTTTCTTAACTACGTCTTAGATATATTTAAGATTACATTAACAAGTACAACATTTATAAGGTATCATGTTGAATTGAACCAAAAATATTTTATTCATTTATGTTTTTACTTGACATGAAATTGACATGACAAAAAACTTGTTGTTTTTGTTCAGATCAGGACATGCATTCTATTTTGGGAAGTGTTTGGAGGGCGATTTTGCAATTAATCAAATAACTGTTATAGAGGCAATGACCTTAATTACTGTGCTACTTAATCTTCTAACTTTTGTAATAGTTTGGGGTATCGCGAATTTCTCGTGTATACTGGACAATTTAGTCATGCAAAATTGCAAGTTAAAATCAGAAACTCACCCCCGACAGTCGTCTTGAACCCAGGATCCCATTTGCCACTTACATATCTGTGAACAAATGTGGTTTTCCCAACCAATGAATCTCCAACAATAATGACTTTGAACAGTTTTTCCTTAACCTCTGTCGCCCCATCCATTCCAAGATCCCTGCCAATGACCGAACCCCCGTCTGATTCAATGCCTGTGAATGGGCGTAGGCTGCCGGTGCCGTCCCGTAGCTTAGTCGACCGGGCTAGTTTCCAATGTAATATTGCCTTCAATCCTGAATCACTGGGGCCTGGATTGGTTCTGTAAACTTCTCTAGTGCGAGTTGGTCTCACCCTCTGGTCAGATTGAATTCTAAGCCTCTAAGCCAACACTTTAACAGTACTTTCATTTGTCGGTGTTTTAGTGGGTCTTAGCACAAATAAGGACAGCGTCCGTGTTTGATAATGTTGACTAACTTATATTGGCGTATATCTGGCCTGTCTTACCCAAACATGAATATTCATGAGGTACAGTACTATTACTTGGGGGTGGGGGTGTTTCATCAAGATTTGTCACAGAGACAGTTAGTCAGCGCTGACAAATTCCTTGATTGTGATTAGATGAAAAGCACTAAGGCTGACAGTTGCTATGGGAACTGTCAGAAAATGACTCCTTGTCGCTGTGACAAATCTTGATGAAACACCTCCCCGGTGTAAACTTTATGTAGATATTACCTTGTGTGTAAACTAGTACCTATCTTTCTTTTTTCTTTTTCAAATCATCAGTCATACCCAACTGTAAGATATTCTCGTTTTAGCGGAACAATTCTTGGAACCCAATAAATAGAAGGGACATCAGGATGAAAAAAAGCTAAATCTGATTAACATTATAAATGTCGAATATAAAAACACACTACAGCTAATTGCGATAATTCTTGATCAAATGTCTAAAATATAAACTCTGTATGAAATCACTTAGATATGTTAGATATTCTTGTTGCAATAAAATTATGAGAAGCTAGAGGAGTTACTCCGAGATTTTTCGCCGGAAAGGGGGAGTGAGTCGGCACATATCAATTCATTCCATCGGATAGCTTACAAGTATAACGATACACCAAATAAAACACAAACACAGTGAACGGCAAATATTATTAACATATTTTTTTAAAGAAATAAAAACGGACTGCACAAGAATGAGTTTTCCTTTTCGTTTCATAGTTTAAAAATGCAAACCCCTTCGCTCGGCCTAGGACAAGAATCAATAATGTAGGCCGGTTTATTGAAGTATTATTTTTGTCATCACCGTAGCTAGGATTTCATAAACTGGGGGGGGGGGGGCGGAGGGGTCGGAGAGCAGAGGATGAACAACTCCTCTCAGGTGATGCGACCTGTAAGGTGCTGACAAGAAAAAAGGTGTCTTCACACTCAATTTTGAGCTCTCATTCTTGGTCACCATATCATTTCATTGCCCCCAGCGCCTACCGTCCAAAAGGAGGATCAAGGTCGATGGTACTTACAACAAGAAAGTCAGTCAGTTGGTATTTCGAAGCTTTATTTATACACTGAATGCTACAAAAGGTGGTTGGTTCATGAAATTATGCCGCGATTTCCTTGCCCTTTCAGTGGTCACGCGCGCTATCTCGAATTCATGAATAATAATGAGATGGTGAGACTGACGCCATTTTACCACTTCATAACGTAAACAAACGTTTTTCCAATCACTCAAATAACAGATCAGAAAGTGTTATGGTGGCACGTTCGCGCGGCGGTTGTGGGGGCGAAAGGGGGGGGGGGGGGGTCGAAGGAGGACGCGTTTACCACTGTTCCCGAAGTACATAACACATTGACCCCCCTCTCCGACCCGGCATCCCTTTTTTTGTCCACAAAGTATTGTTTGAAGGGAAATTGCTTAAACTCGTGAGGGAAGTTGATATATTTCTATATATAAATATGCGTAATCACAGTTTTCTTTATACGATTGACTACAATGCACATTTGTCATATGACTGTAACTAAAATATTACGTAGTAAGCTTTTTAATTTAGAATTAGCAATAATGATAATAATACTGATGTCATTCAATAACCTGTTTTCCAAGCCGCCTGAGCAGTTATACTATAGGCTACAGAGTTTATGTTTAAGGAGGATGTCACCGGATTTCTATTTCAGGCATCCATTGCATACAGTATATTTTCCTCTGCCTTTGGAGCATCCGAGTGCCAGTACCGGTGCGACTCGAACGTTAGTGTCCCTCTGGGCTAAAGACCATAATGAAATCACCATCCTCCAGAAATGTCATGAGGGTGATTCAAGCCACCTTGCCTGCTCCCAAGAGCGCCCTGCCAAAACATAAAATACAAATATATAACATATAACACAGAAAAACGTAATGAAATGCATAAAATACCAATGAATGGGAAAATACAATTGCACGCAAAGAACGATACAAACATAATCAATTGCTGATACGGACCAGACAAATATTGTTTCATTTCATGGACAGAAATGGAATGAAACCTGAAACGGTTGAAAGCAGAGATGAATCCAATTGAGGTTTACTGTCTCGATTATTTTTAGTGCGCCATCTTAGGTGTTGAAAAAAGCATGTCGTACAGTAACATGCTAAACAAACGCCAGAGCAAACGATATTATTTTTAAAGGTGGGACCAAAGTTTTCGACGAACGTTTCACCTTGATTAGTGCTAAGCCAAAAGGCACTCAATCATGCCGTTTGGTCTAGTAAATTATGAAAACAATATACATGCGCGAACCCAGGTTTTGATACCCGGAGGGGGAGGGAGCTGAGCTCAAATTTCGTACCCCGCGGGGAGCTTGGCTTAGCTGACAAGCAAAAAAAAAAAAAAAAAAAAAA
>BQKZ01000831.1:111337-135150 GCA_036244855.1 Temnopleurus reevesii
CCCTCACGGTGTGTGCATGATATACTAATTTTTTTGGCTCATGTGAACAGTTACTCCAAAACGCCTTCGTCCAACAAAATCTTTTTATTGGGGGAAGCTATTGTGAGAGCAATAAATTGCCAACTCAATGCTTTGTATACGGTGAAAGTATTCTGGCGCCATAAGCTTTGCAATAAAAGTATAAGGGATGAATGCAAGTACACCTTTCAGGAAAATCATTATTTTTTATCGTGCATATTTACGTTATTGAAAGAATTATCATTGATGCTAAGATGCAGCATAGAAAAACAGGTAATCATCAAACAAAATTAATACCCAGTGCTTCAAGTCAAATTCAGAAGGTGATTTAACAATAACAACAAGGACGTGGATTGACTTTTCAAATCCCGTCCGGTTTCTATTGCATTTTCGTTTAGTATCATAATTATTTGCTTTTTTTTCTTCTTTTCTTGTACAGCGCCATGTGCGTCTTTCTTAATGATCATGTAGGCTTCATAAGAAGTCAACATCTTATAATTATTTGATAATATCCCGGAGTTAAATTAGAAAACATTTTATATAGCTAGAGGTTAAAAAAGGCGGCGCGGGTTGACTAATAAATGCAAATTGCAAATTGTATGCATGTAGGTTGTTCTTGTAAACCAGAAAACTCGCCTGAGGCTAGCCCGACGTGATGGCAAAAGTTGATTATGCAAACTGGATTCCAAGTATGTAGTTCAATTGTTTTACTCGCCGACTTAATGAATACCAGGTAACTAAGTTCGTTGGCCAAAAAAAATGTACACAACTTTGAATCTATAGATATTGTATTTATAGTAAACGGACCTATTAACATCATAGTTTTGCATTGCATATAAAGTGAAATTAAGAATCATTAGCGGCTGTGTTAAAGTAAAGATTCGCTTTTTTCTAATTTACTGCAGTACACATGCAGTTGACTACCTTAAAGTATTTTCTTGAATCTAAAACTTAAAAGAACGAATGCAGCATTCGTTCTTGTAGCAGCTAATATTTGCGCTATTCAGCTCTTTAATCTTAATTAGGCTACACTTGTTATGAAGAGAAACAACTGTGAATGGCCTAAAGAATCATGTTAATGAGTTGTGTATTAGAGGCAATCGCAAAATGCGAAAAGTTATTTCAATATACACTCTGACACATGACCGTGTAGATCCTGCGTATATGTATATTTTTTACTGACATGTTCAAAATAGAACGAGAAACCAAGCTGAGATTCTCCATGGCTTTTAGGCGTAATGGAAGAGTGATGCATGGGGTACGTAAAGTGTATATCTCATTCTGTGTGAGTAATGTGAAAACTCAACTGACAAATCAAATGTAACAATCCATCACAATAAAACACTGCACGTCCACCGTGAACGTAACGATAAAAGGATTGGACAAAATAAGCAGCTCATACGAAGATCAGGTAGAGTGGTAGACAAACATCAACTTCTGCCTTGCTATTCTAAAACGAAATTGTTGAGCAAGTTTTGCATGTGTATTTACATAATAATTAAAGGTATATCTATTTAGAGCCATGTAATGTGTCTGACTGTGGAGGCCTGAATGAAGATGGAATAGGTGGGTTTACTAATAGAAGCACATTTTATGCATACCTTTAACACAAATGTTGCTCTTGACAACCCTAAAACAAGTAGTGTATGCAAACTGGATTCCAATTAATTGAATAATTCTTGCCTTATCCCAACATGTATAAACACTGATTGACAGTGCTTTTACCGAGAAGCTGAGAAAAAAATCTCAGGTATTCTCGGGTAGGAATCGAACCCACGATCTCCTGATGACTAGACAGGCGTCTTACCACTAGACCACCGAGAGCCGATGGAAGTGGTGAGCTCGATTCGTGTTATAGCAGCAGGTACTGCGTAAATATCAATTGAATGATTTTTGTGTTGGGTGGATAAATAATTGAATAATTCTTCCCTTATCCCAACATGTATAAACACTGATTGACAGTGCTTTTACCTGCTGCTATAACACGAATCGAGCCTGACACTTCCATCGGCTCTCGGTGGTCTAGTGGTAAGACGCCTGTCTAGTCATCAGGAGATCGTGGGTTCGATTCCTACCCGAGAATGCCTGAGATTTTTTTCTCAGCTTCTCGGTAAAAGCAATTATTTATCCACCCAACACAAAAATCATTCGATTGATGGATTCCAATTATTGTAGTCTTATTGGTATCAAACGGTTTAAGGAATACCACATATTTATACGTTCAGTACGTGGCAAGAAAAGCGCATAAATTTGAATATATATAAATATATATATATATATATAATATATATATATATATATATATTCAATATAGCAGAACACTATTTTGATTATATATATATAACCCTCCTATTGGTCCACATTGTCGATCTGTCAGGTTTATCGTGCTTGTACTTGGTTATGTATTATGGGGCTAGAATGTGATGTGTAAGCAACAAAACCAAACTATACTTGTACTCCTGTCAAGCTGTAGGAAGCGATTCGACAACTTTCATTTAATTTTATGTCTTCAAATGTTATGCAAAGCATGATTCTTTGTCAAAACGCACAGTGTCATACAATTCTTTCAATAGAAGGAATGCATGTAGCATATAGTTGATGTTGCTAGGTTGGTTGAGTTACAATGTTTGTCCAACATAGCAGCGTTAATGACTTGTGTGTAAGAAGTGTTCAGAATTTTGTATTCTCATAATTTTCGACAGCTGAAGACATAGTTCATCTTTGAGCAAACGTGAATAAATCTGAATACATTACGAAAGTGGCCCATTGAATATTGATAAATCTCGACATGAAAAAAATATACGGGTTTACTTATAAATGCATTTTTTTCACTCTATTCACAAAGGTTGATCTTGACAAGCAGGAAGCTTGCCCGATGCTTGCCCGACATATAGTTTACAAACGTATTCAGGGTATGGTGAATCAATTGTTACTTATAAAGTTTTAATGAATACACGTAACTACGTTTGTTGGCATGAAACATGCATATAGTTTATTCAATCTAAAGTAAACTGGTCTGCTGAAAGTGCGTTCTATGAGCTGCTGTTACAATTACCTGCAATCAAACTCAGGTAAGAGTTCCTTCATTAAAATACTAAATTTCCGTTTTTGGCACCAATGTTGATGTCATATAAGAATCACTGTGTGGCACTGAACTGCTAAAATGGTGTATGATGGTGCTGCCTTAGATTACAGATACATTTATGCACTAAAATGGGAGACATTTTAGTGTTTTATGAAAGAAAGCTAAATAAAAATGTCAATGTGATTAGTGCTGAAGAGGGATACACTGACAATTCTGCTAATTGTTAACGTGACAACCAATAGGTGTATAGGAAAACGATATGACTCGAAATGATGATGAGTCAAATAGGGCAAATAATATCATCATTAACATCATTACGTTTGTCATGTATCATCTGTTATCATTTATTATCATGATTAGTATCATTGTCATTGATAATGATACTATCATCATTATTATTATCATTATTATTATTATTATTATCATTATTATTATTGTTATTGTTATTATTATTATTATTATTATTATTATCATTATTATTATTATTATTATTATCATCATTACTATTATTATTATTATCATTATTATCATTACTCTCATCATCATCATCATATCGTCATTTCCATTTTTTTGTAACTAATTCAAAGCAAAACTATATGCTACTTGTCATAAATCAGATAAAAACATTAGATACTTCACATAGAAAAGGATATTTGATTATTATCATAGACAGTTAAAATAATACACATCGTAGTCAAACATTGCTATAAGCCTTGGTCTCATAACTTATGCGCAATATAAATGTAAAAAATTGTCATAAATTGTGCAAGTGTTAGTTCAAGAAGCAGGTGATTTTGGCGGGAAAACTATGACATTGATATGAGTTAATACATTATACAGATCTTGTTTATTACATTAATAAGTTTAATTCATGTATTATTAACTACGAGCTGCTAGCCCGAAACCTTTGTTTTAAGGAATTAAAATATATCGCGTCTCTAAATTATGTTTTATTTTGTTTGGTGAAGTGAGAAATGACATAAATGCATCTTTAACAGCATACCAATGTCATGTTTCATAATTCCTCTTGTGATACAATATTTAAAAAGAGAGAGGAGAATGAAATCATTCACATAATGTTCACCGTTGATAAAAACCTCTTCTGGCAGTGAAAGAATCACCATGGAAACGCAAGAATCATGATGCTCATAATTTTACCTATGGTGGGTGTATGATGAACGATGAGATGGGAAACGATTTGATGGGAATTTCAGAAGAAAATCGAATGAGTTTAGCAGTGGCAGCACTTGTTGTTATTCCATTACCATTCAAGTGTAATTCACCCAACCCGGCACGAAAACGATAAAAGCAGCAATAGCATCAAAGGTAAGTTGAGCGAGCGTGTAAACATTGCCTATACTGCAGATATTAGAATAATCTTGTCAAAAGAATAATGCTTCCTCGACTAAATTTGTAACTCGTTGCGTATATTAATCAACACGTATAAGATGTGATTTATACTGTAGATGGATGCAGCGTGGATGCATTTTACTTCATGAGCCGTGACCGCACAGTCCTCAATGGCTCTCTGTGTATCGTCTTTGCATTTTGTGCGTCCAGTGCGGATATTTTGTGAGTAATTTGGCGATCACTGATGCTCGCATATCGTTAGCGAGAGGGAGAGAGTGTGTGCCTGTGTGTGCCCAGGGTGTGCGTTCTCTATGACTACAATCTTGCTCTGGATGGCATACACACATCATGCAGAACTGTATGCTGCTCGCTCCTATTCCATCTATCCACATACTATATGCGTTATAATCAATGGATTCGCATTGATATTAACGCTACTTCACTATCTCCCGTAGACAAACGCCCTTATTACGTAGGAGCGGGAAATCGCAACATCCCACCAACGCATTACTGGATTCTCGGATTAATCTCGCTATTTGCAGGAAATGACGAGGATTATCCTTAAACGGGAGGAATGTGTTAGTTTTCTGTGCTCTGCTTCCCAGGACCGCCATAGTTAGCTGTATCATTTTCTTGCTTTGGTGTTTAAGGAGAAGGAGCGGTGAAACATGGGGAATGAGATGAGCGAAGGTGAGGGGGTACCGCAGCATCCAACGCCGATACCGTACGACAGGGGACGACAGATGAACGATGATAGGAATGCCACCATGATGAACAGAAGTGCAGTGGCAGGTGGTAGAGGGGATGGTAGAGGAGGTGGTAGAGGAGGTGGTATCAGTCAAGGACCTGGTGCTGGCATCGGTGTTGGAAGAGGTACAGTTGGTGGAACTGGTCGGGGTATGGGAACTAGAAATATTACACCGGTTGGTGGAACTGGTCGTGGTATGGGAACTGGAAATATTACATCTGTTGGTGGAACTGGTCGTGGCATGGGAGCTGGAAGTATTACATCAGTTGGTGGAGGTGGAGGTGGTGGTGGTGGTGGTGGTGGTGGGCGAGGTGGTGGTGGTGCTATTAGAGGCAGAGGTGGTGGTATGGGAAACATGGGAGGACCAGGAAGAGGAACTGGTGGTAGTGGTACTGGTCCTGGTAGAGGTACTGGTAGCGGGTTAGGACGAGGTAATCCGGTACCAATGACCGCACCTTCCGGGCGCTGGACGGGACCAACAATTGGTGAATCTACCACGGCAGGTGCATCACCACCACCTACCAGCCCACCAGGTCCTGCATTCGTGATTCCAGGAAGGGGCAGAGGGCGTGGAGATAAAGGACCTAACCAAGTTGGAGCCCGTGCAGGCGTTCAATCGAACCCTAAACCGACTAGTAATGTTGGTAGAACTAGTGGTGTTGCTCGACCCCAAACCAAAACAGTTCCTTCAATGAACGATCAACCACCGGAAGCTGATCTCAGTCATTTGACAGAGGAAGAACGGGCTCATATCTTGGCAGTGCTAAATAGGGCAAAAAATCTACAAGATAGAGACGAAGAGAGAGTCAGGTAAACATAAACATTTCTTACTTTCATCAGGTGTTAGGGATATTATTTGTAACTAAAGATAATGGTACTGCTAAACAGTAGCATAACTGATAAGAAAGGTAAGGGGAAATAATGACTACCTAAACCCAATTGTGTAACTTGGTGTATGTCATGACTTCTATATATCAAAATATAATGTATAAACTTTTATAATCAAACCTAGAACAAATGATGCAACTGCCCTTAATACAACACCCACGAAACCATGAAAACGGTGTATATACCGACGCGACTTGCTGAGATGAGTTCAAAATAGCCTTCCCATCGAAAAAAGTTCATTCATGGTAACTCTGCCATTCTCTGGTAACCTTGATATTGTGATACAACATCCAATCAGCATTAAGAATTCCTCAGAAGTTCTCATTAATTTCATTAATTAGTTGTCACGAATGGTAAGTTTTATGCAATGGGGGCTTGAGAGCGTGCCATCCTTTTCATGGTGATTATTCTCTGAATCGAAATAGCGTTTCAACTTAGGCTTACATAATGTCGCGGCTGATGCATAACCACAACGGTACCTTGGCGGAATCAGTAAAAATGTACAGATAATTAATCCCTGTCAGCAGATTATGCATCTGTCATAAAAATATGTATCAGTTTCATCAAGGTAATAGTTCTGCAATCCAGGAATGCTGCAAACAACATGTGTGCGAGCTACAGAATCTTTAGCATGTTTAGTGTTATTCTAATGTCCACAGCATGCACGACATCATTTCAAATCATTTCAACCTTAACTCTGCAAACATAAATCAGGTCGGAATAAACATCAAATTTCATTAATAGAATCTAGCATATGTTGTCCGATGTAGATTGTCTGAGAATAACAATGGTATCAACTTATGATAAAGCTATTGTTGTTTCATATGTCATTGCGAATGTCCTCAAGTGTTCTATTTGTATAATTCACTGACGGTGATGAACTTAGAAATTACAAGCCTATGATTCAACAATGAATGATTACACCACTTCTTCAACAGAATGCCATTGTACTAGAATAGTTTACTGTCATTGGATGAGTAATGAAAGTAACCTTCCAGCTTATGATTCATATTGTCTGTACCTCGTAACCATGGTGATGGAACGAGGTTAGGTATATGAAGTGCATCTCATTAATTAGTGATTTAATTCAAATTCGCATATCAAATTGCTCCCTCAATGAAAATTCATGAACCAAGGTAAACCAGGGCTGGCTAAATTTACTATAGACAATATCACGTTGCATACATAATTTTTAAATTAAATTATTACATTTTTAAATTGAATAAGCTTTATAATTTTCCTCAGAATATTTGGTTGTTGACATACTCCAAATCATATTTAGCTTTACTTTTCGCCTCCGTTTATCTTATTTGCATTATCAGTTGCATTGCCATAAAACTAAAAATTATCATAACATAACCCTTTAAAAAAATAGTTTGCCTTTTTAAAGGAAATGTTTCCAGCATGTTTTAACCATGTCAACTCTCTGGCTTGCCTCTTCATTAACACCACCAAAGGAAAAATGTAACTTTTCAGAGGTATACATATTATAGCAAAGGTCTTTTGTAAGCTCTTTCTACCAAAACTCGTGTATACTCAAAATTGCTTTAATGACAATCTTTAGACACAATCCACGTAATTTGTCATGGCATCCTTTTATATTTGGATGGACATGATGTTAAAGCATATATTCGAGCCCTTATTGACTACAATCGATTTTGTAAAACAAAACATTTCTTGAAATTGATCATAAGATATAACCAGAATAATAGCATTGAAGCAATGATCATGATCATAACACCTTGAAATATGACAAAATGTTTTTGCTGATTTGATTTATTCGATTTTATTTTTATTCGAAAACAAGACCCTAGTATAAAGCGAAAGTTGAGAAATATTCCTGTCAAATACGTTGCCACCCTTAAGGGGGAAGGTTACCTCTTGCAGTGTTTATTTCAGTAATAAATACCTTGCTAGAATGTCATGTCTGGCCGGATGTGTAATGGTCTGTAGTGATAGACTAATAATAAATGAGAAGGGAGGTCAAGTCCTTAATCTAGACTATCGATTATCAGGACCATCTGAGCTCTTCCATCTGCGTGCACCAGTGGCAATACTGTGATTGAACAGATACAGTACCACTCAAAGGCATACTTACAACTCGCTTCTCATTTCACTTACAATTGGAGATGAAGAGGGATTATACAGTCTTGATGTAAAATGAGTGACAATGATGCAAAGTATGTTAGATAGGTGCAAGACAGTGTCCGATGGGTAATAATGGTGTAAAGTTGCACCATAACACGATGGTTTCCTTCCATAAACAGAAATGGTGTAAATGATGCATTTTGGGGCAATATGAGGCGAACATAAAATTGCAGCATAACTACTCTTATGTTACTTCGATATGCTTTTTTGGCTCATGTTTAGTGCGTGTACCACATGATCAGGAGGCCAGAGGTTCGAGCCCCAGAGAGCCGAGTTACATACTTACACACAGCCAGCATTTCAGAATATAGGAACGTAATTGCACAAGTAAATTACCCATTCACCTCACCTGGAGTGAGTGCAGCACAATTTGGTTTTGTATTCTTGCTAAATTAACACCATGTGTTTCTAAACGCTGCCCTTTGGTTGAAAGGCGAGAATGGGAAGCAACATACCACACCTTTTACACTCATCATATAAATTTACACCTATTACCATGATTACGTTCCAACTTCTGTATGTTACGCTAAGTTTCACATCATTTTTACGTTTAGAATGTGCAGCGTCTAACGACTTTCCCCTTGGTATGTAGGCCTACCGTTCGAACTTCCCGGGAAAATACAGGATATCTTATTTAATTTATAATTATGATGACATTACAAATACGAGGAAATGGCAAGCCTACTTAGGGGAATTGGTATTGGTTTATATTATGGGATAACCTTTAATAAAAGATTATGATACGTGACATCTTGCGTACTATGATTATAGGTTATTAGGTTGAAGGGTCTATTATAACTGGAAGGGTTGATGGGGGCGTATGACTATCAATAACCAAGAATGGAGAGGGAAAAAAAACAGCTAAAGTTTTGACAATCTGCTTTATTCCTTTTAAATCTCATGCTCGATAGGTAATACGGATTTTGGAAGACTCAATTATTGTACAGATAATTGAATGAATACCCCCCCCCCCCTAAATCTTACGTTATGCGTCGGATCAGTCTGTTGGTATATACTGAACTCTTAAAAAGGTTTGGCAAACGTTTACCAAACACTGGGTACTGTTGGTCAAAATATGTCCCACTTCTGGTGGAATTGCACACTTTGACCACACGTTGGATAAAGAATTAAGCAGAGTGATGGGTAAACTTTTGTCCAACTTGTATTTTTTATTTCGAAAAAAATTTGCTTGTCATCTATGTACTAAAATTCCATGAATTTCTGTGTATATATACTTTCTTATCCATTCGATTCTAAAGATTATGTATATAAAATGCCGGTACAATTAAAAATAATCCCCCAAATAGAATAAGAAGACATATTTTTAATCTAGCAGAGCAGATTGATCATCAGCAATTAACCATTTTAGGTACGAAACTAATCTGTTCTGAATATAGTTCTGGATTTGACAGACAGGTACACGCTGATAATCTCATCACTAAACACTGAACAGAAATAGAGCTGAAAAAGGTAAAAGTAGATGGAAGGTCGATAAACAATACAATTATAATTCCAATCGTGATTATGGATAAAAAGCATTCTTGTGTGGGCAGGTGGTCGTGCAGCCACATTTCACGCCTACCCCATTCCATCATGTTCATCCTCTCACAGAGCACATTGCGAGTTGGAGAGTCGTATTCATTTTAGTGCTGATTATTTCATATGCAGGAAACATATTGATTTTACGAGCCGCTGCGATGAATATTCGAGCATATCGATCGGAATATGGTCAGGAATGGCGGGAAGGTGCAGAGAGGGAATTATGGGTCAGGGTGAGATCTAATGTGGCTCTAGAATTTGATGTTTGGATTGCCATTATGGAGTCACCCATATTGTAGACTATGTCATTTCATTATTGCACTCTCTTTGCATAATTTCCACCGTATACACATTTTCTATTGCTCTTAAATAAATGCTAAATCATAGAAGGTTATCTAAAAAAAAACACGTATTTTATTCACAGAACATTTCATTGACATTGTGTTATTTCCATTTATATTTTTTTCCGGGAAAGGGGTTAAGTGTCCACAAAATACTTCTTGAAGTTCAGTTTAAAACAATTTACAATGAAGCTTAAACGATAGACATGCATCAGATTATAATTATGTTAATATATTAATATTCAATAGCATTATTGTATCAAAATTCATCTATGTTGAAATGCCAAGGGCGCTGGTGGCTGCCGGGCTAAAGCCAAAATGCAGGGTAATAATAATGTAAAGCACCTTGAGCACTCGCCAGAGTGGGTACGTGCGCTGTATAAATTGCATCTATCATCATCCCAATGGAACAGGTTACATAAAGAGTTAAAGAATCTAATTCAAAGAAAACAGATGATAGTACCAAAGCAGTATATTCATTAGGTATATTATCAAAATATTTTGGAAAATTGTCCCTCTTTGCCGATATGAACTAATGCAATAAATTATCGTTCTCCAGGGAAGTCGCATTATATACGAAAGCAAATTGGCAACTTTCCTCCAAAATAGCCTCGCCATAATTATTATGAAAAGACACATAACGCGCTGCCAATGAAACAGGTATAGTTTGTCAAGATGCTATCGCCGTGAGAGATGCAATAAATTATAGGCCGCGCATGGGTGCTTGCTCCTATTAAAACTCTCCACCATCACATCTAGCATCACGAAACAACAGCGAGGGTTCAGACGCTGAGCTGCTCCAAGGTATGGATGCAGCACGTTATAATGAAAAATTGGCTGGAGGATAGATAGATGGGTGAGAAGATGAAGAGGCTGGAGGATAGATAGATGGGTGAGAAGATGAAGAGGCTTGAGGATAGATAGATGGGCGAGAAGATAAGGAGGCTGGAGGATAGATAGATGGGTGAAAAGATGAGGAGGTTGGGGATAGATAGATGGGTTAGAAGATGAGGAGACTGGAGGATAGATAGAGAGGTGAGAAGACGAGGAGGCTGGAGGATAGATAGATGGGTGAGAAAATGAGGAGACTGGAGGATAGAAAGATAGGTGAGAAGACGAGGAGGCTGGAGGATAGATAGATGGGTGAGAAGATGAGGAGGCTGGAGGATAGATAGATAGGTGAAAAGATGAGGAGGCTGGAGGATAGATGGATGGGTGAGAAGATGAGGAGGCTGGAGGATAGATAGATAGGTGAGAAGATGAGGAGGCTGGAGGATGGATAGATAGATGGGTGAGAAGATGAGGAGGCGGAATAGGCTGCAATGGCGGCTCGGAGCTGCCAGGGCGGAACTAGACCTTCCAGATAAATCTCATTTGCTCATTTTGATGGTCACATTGGGTTGAGACATCATAGTGTGAAGATTCATTTTACACGTGGATCAAATAAGCAAGATGATGAGGGTCGAGAAAGCGATGCTGCGTGCATGCCCAACGGGATAGGTGCTGCGTGGGTGATGAGGTGCAGTGGCTTTATCTTCACAATTATGGATCATAATTAACAGTTTGAGGTCAGCTTAAAGGTGCGCTGATTTCATAACGCTCAAATATAATGAACTAACATCGTTGTATACACAGGAAATAGTATGAAAGGGTTATTTGTATGGACATAGAGGTCGTTAATTTATTAAAACTAAAACGTATCTTGAGATTGTAAAATACAACATTTCTACAGATAATACGCCTACACAGAAGGATAATAAAACAAACGTTTGTATCGGAATACAGGTTGTTAAGTCATTCAAACCTTGGGTGAGATTATAGAATACAACGCTTCTCTAAGAAAATGAAATGCTGGTCATATTCAAAATTAGTGTCATAAATGTATACAAACGGCATTAAATTACTGACAAATCTCGAATCTAAACTCACTTTAGCGACAGTCGTCTCTCAAAGCGGACAATAATATTTTTCATATTGTAACAGTCCTCCCACGAAATGCTCAATTTGTTCAGAATAAACAGAATAAAGCGCACTATGTTTAGCTAGAATCACCGCATGAGTAAGTATTTGATTAGACGGAATGCATAAAATGAAAATATATTTGTCCTAGCTTCGTAATATAATTTGTCTATGTGCTAAGTCTGGTCTGAAAGTCAGCAACTGTTCGGATGGAAGCATTGCATGTTTATTCTATTCTTATCAAATACTCATCTGACATAGGAAGGCTATCCTTACAAAACGGAGGATAATTGGAGGAAAGATATTTAAGATTGCTCTAACATACATCAGTAAATTAATATGGAGATATAATATACTTTATGAAATGCCACAACTCAAGCGAGTACTGTAGGCCTATATTTGTTTATAGAATGTGAAATAAAGGATCTCAGAATATGTTAGAAAATGGGGATCTAAAAGAGGGAAGCGCGTTATTATGTTGCCGGGATGATATAGCGTGTACATAAAAGTAAGGAGGTGAGATGGTCGCATCCCGCATACCAAACATTTATATATATGATGAATATTCAAACGATTTCTCCAAGTGTCAATTTGACGTAGAATTATATTGAATCGATCAACATATTTAAGGGGCATTTGGAATAATCAGTTTTTAAAGTTCACCTCTTCATGAAGAGAAAAAAATAAAATCACATATTTGAAAATACTTTGACAAAATTGATGCCAGGATTGTTATAGAAAATTTAAAAAATACTTTTTTAGGAAGTAATATACCTCTTATTCATGTAGCATGCGTATGGATTTGAAAGAAACTAGTATCATCCTTTTACCGTGGAATTAAAAGAGTTAAAAACTAGACTCAAACAAGTGTTACATGAACGAAATA
Source organism: Temnopleurus reevesii (assembly GCA_036244855.1). NCBI lineage: Eukaryota > Metazoa > Echinodermata > Echinoidea > Temnopleuroida > Temnopleuridae > Temnopleurus > Temnopleurus reevesii. The sequence goes on from BQKZ01000831.1 coordinate 124,300, forward strand.
GTATACAGAGCAACCATCAACACGTAGGCGTTTATTTAACTGATATTATGAAAAGTACAGACATGAATATTGATGACGATATTCACCAAACCTTGTAACATGTGTCGAGACTCTGGTGATTTGAAGCAGGTGCTTGACGAGTGCTTCAGCCCATCTCCAGCCCCATCATTGTATATCCTTACTAGATATATTTGCATCCGTGTTTCCGATATAAAACCTCTCAGACTCACGAGGCCCAAGGTCTCTTCGTTTGCAGCCTCCTATACTAAATAAAGATTAGATCCTAATGGAGGTACTTTTATAAATGTGGTCAGGAAAGGAGTTTACAGTTAGAAATGCTCCTGAAAGAATTAAATGAAAAAAGAAAACTGAGGGGAAACAAGAACCCTTCACCTACAACGAAATAGACCAGCTTGTCGTGGAAGGTAACTTATTTCTAAGACTTGATTGAAGTTTTTAATTTATCTGTTAAAGCCATTATCGGTATATTAATTGTCACTACACATCACAGAAAATCATTCTAAGTGTATAAGCTTTACAATAATTTTCCAACACTTTCCGTAAAAGATTTACATTCTCAATCGATATTATCTTGTATTTAATGAATCCTATAATAGGTTTATTCACTTCTTGTGATTGTTAATTGATCGTCTTTTTGTTTGTAAGCTCTCCAATGAATCCTCCTTTCCCCTGAGCTTTAAATGTTGACCCTCTTTGATATGAATTGAATGTGCATTCGACAGGTGATTATTAATATTAAAGCAGAAATTTACCCAAATGTCATGGGCAACACCTGTCGGATCGAAACAAACAGTACAAAAGTTAGTCATGATTGGTTACTCTAAGATGGATGAAAATGGTTCAAATTATCAATTTGATCTAGGAGTTGAGTCGAATTTAAATACCTAGAAAGGAAAATAAACGTTCATAATAAGTCTTAGTACAACATCTAATACTAGTCACGTTTCCTTTATTAAAGTTAATATAAGCTAATGATTTATTTTTAATCATGCTTTTGATGATGATGTACGCTTCGAAAATGATTTAGGAAATTAAAAAAAAAACTGACCTACTAAGGTGTGCATGGGGGGTTGGCAGGCATACCTGTTTATTTAGAGCGTCACCTTATCGAAGGAGAAAAGGATGGGAAGCAATTTACAAAGTGCATGCTTGAAGTATTTATGAATTAACACTATAGGTGGACGAGGAGGTGTAAAGTCGGGATCATGATGCTAAGAAATCAACACGTGACAGTGCCACGTTTGAAGATGTTGTGTCAAAGAGGGTGCTGAAGATATAAGACTAACCCATGATCTCCACAAACTACTTACACCCAGAGGCATCCTGTTGCATTATTCAAGTTGACATTATGCATTCTAGACGCATGTACCGATGTCCTTCTCCAATATGTCATTACGTTGACTCAATTACCCCCATCAGCATCTCCCCAAGTTATTGTCATCCACAAGCACCATGGCTGTACTGTGCATTCCTCTACATGCACGTTAAGAAACCTAAACTGCCTGTGAGTTAAGGTATCACCCCAGACATCTTAAGTGCTATACGTTGCTCATCTTAGGTTAGATGATCTCAACACGCCATCATGTCTAGTAATCGATTGGAGAGAGAGAAGACAGCACTACATGGAGGTTTGAAACATATTCATAGCTAGGATGTATAGTAATCAGTTCTTTATAACAATTTAATTATGTGGATTTTTGACTGAGCGAGGAACTGTCATTATTTTGCATAAGCATCAGTGTTTGGCGTACTGAACAACTAGGCCTATAGCATTTGAACTAAAAGGAAATCACACCCATACTGTACCTTTTGTGGATATCGTGCATGGAAGGTAAGTGCGCTATGTAGTGCATGCTCTATCAGCGTAGAAAACCTCTGCATGTATTATCATGATTATCTTGATCTGTTGGTCAAGCTATTAGCCATATCTCAAAAAGCTATATATTATTAATTTTCAATGAGTAAAACAATGGCCAGTAGTCAGGTAGTGGAACGATAAAAACTTTAAAATTGATTATATGATAACACCATCAACGATTCTTATACAGCGGACCATGAAATAATACGATTTTTCAATAGCATACGTTTTATGATATGGGGAATATAGAATTAGTCCTGGGGCCCGTAACATAAAGATTTGCGATTAATCGCTATTTGATTTTGCGATCGATTGCAAACTTCAGTACATGATTTGCCATAGACTTGCGATTGATATCAATCGCTATCAGATTAGCAATTAATCGCAAACCTTTATGTTACGGGGCCCTGGTATGGTTTTTAAAAGTAGATGTTTAGTCAGGTCATTTACATGTGTATTTAGAAGTGATGATAACGACAGAAAGAAAGGAATGAAATTCATACATATAGGTGATACTGGGAGATGGATCAGTATACAACATAAATGTTGGAGGAAGAAAAGTTATATGGATTAGAAGAAAATATTAACTGAGGATTGTGTGGAAATAATGGACACAAACACACACACAAAAAAAAAACTAAAGGAGGAAAGTAGAGAGGGAGAGAGAATGGAAGATGAAGAAACATTTGTGCAAGGGCCCATCAAGAGTAAAAAAGGGGGATCCAATGAAAAAAAGGTCTTCATTTTGCATAGATTACAAATGGGGGAGGGTGTTGGACACATCCTGGATCCGCCAATGAAAGGGTGAAATGAGAGAATTAATAGAAAACGATGGGCTAATGTTTTTTTATAAATTTGAACAAAACACTCACCATCACCGAGTGGGGAGGTCATTTTAATCACAGTAATGAATGTTCGTCCCCATGCTAATGAATTAATCAGACACTGGGTCATTAAATCAGTTTAGTACATTGATGATACCCAGACTAATAATGTGGACATAATTGGAATAACATGTTCATATAGCAGGCGCGTTCACTTGGATAACATTACAGATGGTGGATATTGGGGTTGGTCAGAGTGGTCGCCCAATGGATGATATATACAGTCAGTGCAGTAATGTAGAGGTCCAAACAATAATATGAATATGTATCATATCATAAATTATTAGAAAATGAACGATCAAACAGCTTCTTCACAGTTATGATTTCTCATGAAAGAAAATAGGGCAATAAAGACCCTTTACTTAGTCATTCATTTCTTTTAATGAAAATGAAGAAATCAATTTATGCGAGGAAACATCTCATCACTTTTCCGAATCTGTAGGCAATCCTGGTCTTATCGTAAGAGAAAAATTGATAATGGTTTTCATTTCCTTCCCTCTTTCCCTCTTTTAGCAGACCATGGACCTCTTCCCATAGCGGCATTCGTCTCCGGTAGATGTGAATGTCCTCCCAATGCGGCAAACCTCGCCCATGTAATAAAGGCTGTTATTGGATTGCACTTCTACCCGTTTCCGTGAATGCGATGTTCCAATAATCTCTCCCATTCCAAATCCAATTTACCTCTGATTTTCTCAACTTCCCTTCCAACTCGTAGAAATCTCGAGGAAGACTTCACGAAATACACGACGGACATCAAACGACGGGTATCTGATGCGTCCAGTGTCGCGGAGGTGCCGTTGAAGAATCTATGTCCGGTTTGTAATAGGACTGAGTTAGATGAGTCTGCTGTGCCTGGTTCTGCTCAGGAAGGCTTGGAGTGCACGGACTGTGAGAGACCGGTGTGCTTGCAGTGTGGGTTTTACACGCCTGCAATAGCATCACAGGTGAGTTGACACCATCTTTGATTTGTTGTTCACATTATAGATCCTCTCTTGTAATTGTAAGCTGGTGTGATGTCTTGTGTCGTTTCATTTTCTTGGGATATTAGAATCATGAAAAGTATATTTCCCATTTTAACAAGGAAAATGTTTTAGTGAATTGTATCCAGTATTTCAAATTGGTAATAATCTCGAAGATTAACGCAGTGCTCTCACAATCTGTCTTTTGAATGAAAATCAAAATCGCACAAATAATTGCTATTATGCATAAACGATCAAACAACACCAAAACATAATAGCTAGAAAATAGATAGTTGTGTTTCAGGTGCATGTTTACAGTGCTATTGTTAAACTGCTATCTGTAATTATGCTCTATCACACCTTGTTTGACATTTTGCACATACAGTCTTAAAAAAAGTTGTTTTGAAAGAAATTTCACTACTGACATTCAAAATCGATCTCAATCAGAATTAAGGGATAGACAATACAATGGAATCCCTTTAGATTGATCTTATAAAAAAAATATAAAAGATAATCATGTCTGGGTGTGGATTCTAATTGTGGGTATGAACACAAACATCTTCTTTATACACATAATCACAATGTAGGAATTACAATGTTTTTGCACAAGGAACCCTTGTTACTTTTGAAGAGTGACATTTGCGTTTTTTATGTTTCTATGTTCATTCATGCTGCATAACACATCTGATAAGAAATATTGTTCACACACATGATAGCCTGACATTTGAGAAATATTCCTCCCAGTTTTTAATACGAGACACCCATCCATTAAAGACTTATTCTTAGGGACGGGTAGTTACTTTTTATTTTAAGATAATAACTTTCCTGATCACATGAGTAGTCATCATTTGAAAGCCCTTTGATACTTCACGCAAAAAATACAATTATAGAATCATGACATCAAACGACACACATTTTATTTTTTTGATGTAATTTTTCACAATCATGATTATCAAAATTAGCTAACGAATGATGGCTTTCTGTTGTACGTAATTCCATTAAAGACNAATGTATTGTATAATAAACAAAATATAATAAACATTTTTTGGAGCAAAAATAATATCACCACAAACACAATCTTTCAGTGCATGGGCAGGTCAAAGAACGCATAAACATTTCCAGTCAAAACGAGCATCCCTTTTGGCCTCTTTGAGTACGAGAGGCAATGAAACCAATAGAGATTGAATGGAATTGAAACAACACAGAGCTCATCACTTTAATAAGCCTAATGCTCCCAACACCAATGCATTAGTTCCTGAGCGACAACCAGAATGACACTGGTTTTCTGCTCTAAAAGCGCGAATGGAAAAAGAGGAAACGGAAGGTTATGGTAACGGTTTTTCTTCGAAACAATCCGAATACTATGGGTTCGCCAATTAACTACTGGTAGACAAAGATTGAAAATTGTTTAGCTTCTTTGAATCTCGCAGCATAAATGCATATAACCCAGTTATCCAAACTGTTTGGGAATCCGGACAGTGGATTAATATCATTCTTCGTTCCATGAGATCAAAATTGTTGTTGAAAATACTAAAAAGCAAATATTTACAATGGACACTGCTGTTTTTTTTTGTTTGTGTTTTTTTTTAAAACTATTTTGATGCATACTCTTGCCAAAATAAAAAAGCAATGCTGAAAGTTCCATCTGTCCGGATGCATAACTCTCTTCATTCTTTAACATTTTGTGAAAGTAAAGAATACGTATAACGCATAGATCTCAAAAGAACTCGTATATATTGCTATAAAAATAAATTTTACTTGTCTGGGTTGAGACAAAATAGGCACTTTTCTTGTATTCACAATAATGAAATATGCCTATAAAATCGTATGACATTTAGACTTGCATTAAGAAACTGCCCATAAAGTGTATGGGCGGGAAAGAAGAAGCGTTACTCCGTTTTCAATCACTTAGTAGTCCAAGGGGAAAGCCTGTAGACGCCTGTGGATATTAGATCCCATGCTAGTGATGGTGACTTCGTGCATAGAAATCAAATTACAAGCAAGGTCAGAGACTTCTTCGTTCTGCCTTGACCTACTTTATCTTCACGCCCATATGAGGTCCACACATGCTTTCTAACTCTGATGATCTAATTCAATCGTTGTATCCCCCTTTTCATAATCCTCATTGACCGTTATGAGTGTTCATTTTTCAGTTATGTCCATTATAGGAAAGCAAATGGATTACCATGCACTGTCAAATTTATTTTGACGTTATAAGTATATTAGTTTTTGTAATATCGAACGCCACCAATTGCAACAGAATATGTAAAAAATGACCCATCACAGTCAAGATGTCTTGTCTTAAATATGAAAATATTTTGAAGAATTTGATAACACAGTTTAATAGAGTAGTCATCCCTTCATATTTTGGTACTCTTTTGATTGACATAACTTAATGCCTGACTGCATGAACAACAATTTAACGAAAATGCAAAATCTCATTCCAGCAAAGTGGCTCGATGTATTAAAAAAAAACAACTATAAAATGAACTTTAAACATAAACACACACGCACACTCTTACACACACCCACAAGAAAGCAAACATAAGACAAACGCCCGATAATTTTACATGTTTTTTTTACATTACCATAGTTAGATATTTAATGATCCTAAATGGACAAAATGTGGGAACGTCTAATTTCTTTTAAACCCCCTCGAAAAGTAAACCAAAACTTATCACTCAAAATGAAGATCTAATAATTCCCTCTGAATTTTCACTGATAAGTTTGAATGGGTATCTTCAAGTGTGTATGTGTGTGTGTGTGCGTGGCTACCCATAGCGTATACTTATTTCCATTCCATATTTATATTCGGAGGGGGAATTCATCGACCCATTTATTATTTTTTGGAATAACCTTAAATTTTGTTTAGAGGGTAATTATTTTGTTCATTGCACATTTTGCGAATAATTTTATGGGTGGTGCAACAGAAATGTTGGTGTTCCCTTCTTGAATTTTCCGCATTTTTTGTTTACTTGAGTGAAAGAATTGAATAGAATTGAATTAAAGTCTAATTGAATTGAAGGTGTGTGTGTGTGTGTGTGTGTGTGTGTGTGTGTGTGTGTGTGTGTGTGTGTATTAGTGTGGTTGTGTATTAATGTGGCCGTGCTTGTGGGTGTATGTGTATGTGTGTATGTAAACTTAAGTGTGTGTGTGTGTGTTTAAGTGTACCTTTCTTTGTAAAAACATCATGTGAAGGATAAAAAGGATTTATTACGCTATCAAATCATATCATTCGATCCCTTAACATTTTTTTCATACTCAAACATGCATCTTCTAAGTGATAGGATAGTGTATAGATCTTACAAAATAGAACATATTGTTTATTTTTCATTGAACATTTAAGATAACAAGTATTACACAACAAACCCAAAACGTAGCGCATGCACAAATGACCCCACCGTTGAAAAGGGGGTAAAATGTGTATACACATTTTTGATATGTCTTTGTCCAAACCTTAGTAATTCTTTGCGAGAATAATGTAATATTCTGCTCAATCCAGATATTTTTGGACTCAACTTGGAGTGAAATATTTTCTGCGTTGGTGAGAAATGTCACATTTCAGTTTACGTAATGACAGTCATGTGTGACATTGCACTTCGGCATTTTTCAATACTTAGCAGTCTAAAGATTGCCAATTTTAACCAACAGGTCTCTTGAAATCGGTCGCAACTCATGTTTTATGATAATAGAGCTAAATGAATCTATATTTTGTGAGGTTAAAAATTTCGCATAATATTCTAAGAAACTGAGAAATAAACGTATGTATTATATTCACTGACACTGTCAAATCGTTTTGATAAATGGATAAACATTAAAAAAAAACAAGATCCAGTCATCAAATAATAAAATCATAAACCTATAGCCCCCGCAAACGCCCTTTTCCCTTTTTTCAATCGATTGGGAAAACGGTTTGTTTGTCGTCAAACAAAGCTACTAGGCATGGGAATAATCATTAACTTTTGTACCTGCCATTAGTACTCTCATTTGTTTGAAAAGGGGTTTTCCAATGGATTTAACCTATATTTTTATAATTGATTTTATGTCTTACAAATACCGTAATTCAATATACATGGATAAAAGGGGATATCTACAAGTCGATTTACTTGCAGACACCTTTTCAACATAATCCATAATGCAGGAGAAAATCTGCTCACGTTTTTCGAATCCAATGATATAATAGTTCTGACTTTCAAGAAAATGAGGTGCTCAATAAAATCGCCCTTACATCGTCATTCTAAGTAGGTTCCCATGGTAATGAAGTCGTTTCACGACGAACCCTTGGGTTGAAGGCAGGAATCGTCTGGATAATGTTTCCTTAATGAATAAAGATGTGCCCATTTTAATGTTCCCGAGCATCTTGCGTTTCATGTAAGACGAGCCATTCCCTAACCTAAGCTCAACTCAGAATGTTAGAGTCGGTGATAGTCAAAGGGCCTCTTGCTTCAATATGAATCACTTGGTTGAAGTTTCCTTTTTAAACGGCTCCTCTTGTTTAGCATCTTCACCACGACGATGCAACAATTCTGCTTTATGATACGAAAGCACTGTGGTATTTATTATTATCATTATTATTATTATTGCGATATGAATATTGTAAATGCCTGGAAATGTAACTTTCTAGCACTCCCATCCTTGCTTCAAGGCAAGATCCCCATGAAGGAACCTCTGGGACTTCTCTTGTTTTACATCCTTCCCCGGATACTTTGGAACATGATTTTCTTGCTCCGAATGTCATGCATTCATTCATGATCATGGGAACAATTTCCTCAAAAGCATCCGTTAATTTCAATATAAGAGGAAGTCATCTTTTATTCTTGCACGCTTCCTCCTCTCGCGATCTGCTTTCCCTGGTAGTGACACTGTTGCCTTCTGCGCCATTTCGTATTCATATCCAAGGCTGATGAAGTAGGAAATCCCGCCGGTAGAAATAACTATATGAGTAAGATGTTTTATATTTCTTGACAAATTTCACAAAAACATTTTCGTATTTTTTCAATTACTTTTCGATAATCAGTTCCTTGAAAACATGCCTGCTCATATTTTGCATTACATAAATAGGCGTGAAGCACATTATGACATCACCGAATCAGTCAGGAGTTGAGAGCGTCACACATTGCCACACATTGTAGAAAAGGTGTAACAACCTTACCATTCTGTTCATGGCGGTCTGATACCGGAAATGACTTTGCACCACCCCACCCCCTTTCAGCGCATACTTTATATACCTTCCTCATTATTTTTATTCGAAGTGTGTAAGTCAAACCATATTATAAGCTTCCCTATCACGACGGCTTACTGCTCCATGAAGCATTTCATCTGATACCAATTAGCCCAGTACCCATGAATGATGCAGTCTCTTAAATCAGTGATACGAGATAATCACATCGCATTCAGTATGTTATCGATGCACCTCTTCCATCCAATTATCAGTGTAAAATGGAAGACAACCTAGCTCTAAATATGAACCATTCCCATTGTTCATTTCATTAATACAACGTATTCTGCCGTTATAAAATCACGTTTACCCTACTTATTTTTCATCTGCAAAATTGACCATTGTTTTTAGAAAGCATTTTAAAATGGCTTCCTTAAAATAATAAATCCCACTTTTTTTATTTTCATCTATGGTACACCAGTAACCATGTTTTCGTCTATTCTAATTATACCCTTATTGCTGGAACTTATAAACCTCTTTGGAATAAAACATCATTAAAATTATCACTTCGCAGCTATTCTGACCTTATTCCAAATTCATCTTACTTTGTTGTAATATCTGCTGATAAATTACGGATTACATCCTCCTGAACTCTACCCAGTAACATTCCCTGTTCAACTCTGTCTCGTCAGCCCTTGTGTAATTTGTACCATTCCATTTCCCAAGATGCATGTCAGATCATGTCACCGTCCGTCGGGACACTAGTCCAGTTGAGGACTAAGTGTTCTGATAGCACCCACCTCTGCACATTCTCTTACAATGAACACACAGGGACTGCCATTCCACACTGTGGAGGCGCGAACAGAGAGGTATACAGATCAGAGGGTTATGTAGACTCTGTGTACGTGTTTAAGTGGCAGTCCCTGTGTGTTTATTGTAAGAGAATGTACAGAGGTGGGTGCTATCAGAACGCTCGGTCCTCAACTGGACTATCGGGACGCCAGCAGACGCCATGCGTGCTGCAATAGGCTGAACGGAAACGATCCTCCGCATCCATAAATGATTTTGAAAGGGATTCATTTAATAATGCAACGATGGATATCAGTTGCACTTTAGTGAGGGTTTTCATTTTGTTTGTCTCATTATTTTCAGAATATTCAGTTTGACATTTAAAGAAATAGTGTTTTCTTTCTCTGATTACATAGTTAACCCATATTTGTGTGTGTAGTAAAAGTTCTGCGGCGACATTTCCAACAATTAGTGATGGATGTCAACACACTTATCTTAAATGAAGAAATGCTTTAATATTCTACATTCCTATCTTGCAACATGACAATTCAAATTTCTTCGTGAAGTTAAGTTCACCAGTGATTTTCTTTTTAGAATATCCGCATATTCATGATATAAACATTTTATCTTAACTTCCGCTTATATTTCTTTTAATATAAATGCATTCAGTCTGTTTGTACTTTCTCACGTATTTGGGACCTCATTTTATGAAAATAAACAGTTCGTAAAAAGCTTTAGTAAAATCATATATGTGAACACACTTTTATTCGGGGGCATACTTTAAGGTACATTTCAAACGTATTGTGTGGATTACTTTCAAAAACAATTTCCAAGCTGCGGATACCAAACTCACCATTTCCTGGGAGATGTTAGTTGACTCTCAAAGAAATTGATTGTATTTCTGTCATGTAATCTTTGGAGAGCCAGAAGAGCATTACCTTTAAGTAATTGAGCACGGGCTTAAATCTTCTGGGTTTCTTCAGATAAAAATAACTTGGCATTAGATACACATGAGGGAAATCAGGTATGAAATATGACTATGAATCACAACCACCCATCATCCCAACTCAGAAACACACAAACACACACACACACACACCTATACACACATATACTCATTGACACACACCCACTAACACTCATTCGCACACACACACACACACACACACACACACACACACA
>BQKZ01000832.1:1877-13203 GCA_036244855.1 Temnopleurus reevesii
GATATTCTATACTACACAAGCATTTACACCCTAAACTAATATGTAATTGAGTAAAAATGCAACACGAATAACTCTACGTATAAATTTGTACGATATCTTATACAATGACACATTTGCTCATGCACTATGTAAATGTTAATATAGAATTGGCATTTGTAACTTTAGAAGAGTGACGATCTTATATAAAAAGAAAAAAATACATCCCATACTTGAAAGTTGGATATATTTGTTCTCAAGTGTTGATATATCATGATTTTGACAAATGTGTCACTCCACCAATATTTTAAATGTTAGATTAACATTATAGATTAAAGCGTGCGTCACACCTTTGCGTCTTTAGCCTGCGTCGGCCCAGCGATTTTGGAAATCGTAATACGCTCGTTGAGCGCAAGCCGAACGCCAGTCCACCGTCTGATCTGCTTATACTGTCCGTCAAGGGAGCGTTTTTAATTTCCAAAAATGCTAGGCCGACGCAGGTTAAAAACGCGAAGGTGTGACGCACGCTTTAGTTCGAAATAGACGCTATGATTTGAGACCGGGAATACAATAAACGTACAGCTATCAAGTGTATATCTTTTCAAATATTTAGATGTGACTTTTGTTTACCGTGATATTTGTGAGACATAGATTGTGTTTCATAGGCCCCGTTCAAACCTTGATTTAAAAGTGGTTTTTTACCATAGGTCTACTAGACAGTTCGAAAGCCGATGTGGAAGGCCAGTTATGTCACCGGTCAGATTTGAGACCGACAAACTAGATTTCAAGTCTCAGTAACCCGTGTGTCGCTGAGGTAGCATCAGAGAAATAGGTCACCGGTCGTTCGCAGAGTCCTGTGTACCTTCCTCCACGAACAACTTTATGAGAGACAACACAGGGAGGTGTTTCACGAAGATAAGAACGATTTTAAGAACGACTCTAAGAACAGCTGGTATCATTTCTTGCGGTGAATACGCGTAATACCATCAATCATTACATATGAGAACGGATACCAGTCGTTCTTAAATCGTTTTGAAAGTCTTTCTTATGATTCTTATTTGGGAGGTGAATTTGGGGAGGTGTCAAAGCATGCGAAATTCGTGACAACAGTATAATGTGAATTTGGTTTCCTTTAAGCCCCGGTCACATAGGGCCCCGGAAGCAACAAGATTCAACACGACTCTTTGTACGGAGGCAGTTAACTGTGAATTAACAAAGAGTTGTGTTGAATCGTGATACTTCGGGGGTCCTATGCGACCGGGGCCTTAGGCACCGGGACGCGAAGTCTGTGAACCGTACCATGGCGCAAATTCTATGTCCTTGTTCGCGCACTGTATAGCGGGATAATTTCGCGATTTTAATTTTTCGCGGTTGGCTAGTCCATGAAGTTATTCGCGGTGTCTTGAATTCTCGGATATTATTGATAAAAAAAAAACATCTCTCGACCTGAAAAATAACTCTTTAAAAAAAAAAATAAAATAGAAAATGATTATTACTACAGAAGAATGCTTTTGAATGCCGCTTAATTATAAAGAATGAACGTACAATCACAGTACCGTATGTATTCTGGAAATTACATGTACATGTAGAAGCGCAAAAATACATGTGATTTGGCTGTGATTGAAACAGTGAAAACATTATCGTACCTCTACAATACGCAATTTATGAAGAACTGTGAATATACAGTTTTTCGTCATTATTTGTAAGGAATATTTTCGCGGGTCTAAAATTTGCGGTCAGCAATTTTACCACGAAAACCGCGAAAATTAATCCCCCGCGAATTTGTTTCACTATACAGGTAGTTTGTGTCCTGAGTCATGAAATTCACCACTGTGTAACAATTTTCGTGAATTGGTCACAACTTTCCCGTCTTCTGGTCAGCAGGTCAGGAACTTGTGACGGTAGCCAAAGGGTATTGTTGCACGAAGATAATGAAATCCCGACATAGCAAGTATTTAAAGGGAAGTACTGGAATGCGTGTAAATTATATTGTTATTAATATTAGATGTAATTTAGGTAGCGCACTTATCCACCCTGGCTAAAGCCATTACCCTGGCTTAAGCCTGGCTTAAGCCATTACCCTGGCTTAAGTCCGGCGTACACAAGCGGACTTGGCATTTCAAGGAATAAATATTTCTGCCAGGTACGCATGCATTCACCTCACCTGGGTCGAGTGCACCCCAATGTGGGTGAATTTCTTAGTGAAGGAAATTAACGTCATGGGTGGGATTCGAATGTACGACCCTCTGGTTGAAAGGCCAGATTCAGAACCACTACACCACGGTGCATCTACAGAAGAACATATTTCAATGGAATTGCAACAGGACTCGTTCAACTGTACACTTTGGCAAGTGTCACTTTGTGAAAACACGTAATGAATGCAAAAAAAGGTTTTCCAATAATTGCCCCAACATTTCTATAGACTTCTGTACTTTACACCAGACGGGACTTCGTCTAAATTCGGCTAGTTCCGGAGTTTATTGACATACGACACTCGGGAAGTGAAGAACTTTTAACCTATATTTTATGAATTCTTATTGACTTGTGTAGAACGTCGAAAGATGACGCCAAGAGGACCCTTTGTTTGTCAAGTCTCGGTCAAAGTACAAATCAAGAATGATATTGCTAATTTGGGGAATGAATAAAAGTAGTATCATTTATACTTGATTTGCGATGATTCCATTATCCGTATCACTTACAACATTCACTCTGAAGACAGAAACACATGGTTTTATTTTTTTTCGTCTAGTTGTGATTAAAAATGTCGATGTTTTCATCAACATGGGGCTTGGTTGGTGTACTGTTCATTTCAACGTTTCCAGGAGCGTTCAGTGCCAACATCTTGATCTCGTCAATATTAGGAGAGGGTAGTCACTTCTTGTTGGGGGCTTCGATCGGAGAAGGACTATTGGAAAAGGGTCACAACGTGACCTGCTTAATCAGCAGAGCTTTCGAGCACCGCGCAACCGACCCCAAATTCGGTAACCTTTCGTTCGAGATTTTCGAGCACCGTGAACGAACACCGGAACAAGTTCGCAAGATGCTTTATAATTTCAACGTGATGGCTCTGGATGAGAATAACAATGTGATGATGGGGTTGGTCGAGTTCGTACGGTCCATGGCAAACGACTGTTCTGATGTCCTGATTGACGCTCCCTTGATGAAGCGTCTTGAGGACATGGATGCCATCGTGATGGACTTCTCGTGGCCTTGCGGGATGCTGGTCAAGGAGAAACTCGAGCAGAACTTGAATCGGACCAAGAACATAACGTTTGTTGTCGTACAAGCGGTCCCAAATCAGGGTGTATTCCAGTATGTCCTTGGAGCCCCTTACAACCCTGCCTACCAGACAGAATCCATGTCGGGCTTAAGCAACCGGATGAACTTCTTCCAGAGAGTAACCAATTTCATCAGCGGTATAATGTTCTTCGCTATGGCCCGATCTCTGGTGGCACCTGAATATGCAAGAATTGCCTCTAAGTTTGGACTTGATCCAGAGATTATGGGTATCTTCAACTGGCAAAAGAAGTTTGATCTGATACTGATGAGTACAGATTTTTCTTCGGATTTTCCATATCCGCTTCCGCCCAATTTCATTACGGTAGGAGGGCTCACCGCAAGTCCTGGAAAACAACTAGATCAGGTAAAAATCTCAATTCCATCAAGGGTATAGGTGTAGGGGGGCAGTTTGGTGTGTTCGAACGAATCTCATCCATTTTGTTGATGCCAGAGAAAAAAAAGGAAGGGCTTGATGTTATTTTGTCTTTGTTTTCACGAAATGACGGTAGCCATTGCAAAGGGTATTGTTGCATGAAGGCAAGGAAATCCCGATGTAGTAACAATTCAAAGTACATTCTGTTGTGAATGGATGTTTATTTTACAGACAAACAACTTTCAATATAGTTGCAACTCGTTTTATGCAACATTTCCCTTTGGCTAGGGTCACCTCGTGGAAAATGGATTTATCAAATTTATGTGAATATTATGGATATTCAATCTGCTTTTTCATGATCCTGCTTACAGCCCTGTCTACATTTAAGATTTCGGAGAGAAAAAAATAAGGTGCATATTTTCCGCTGGTCGTTTAATTCAAGGAAATAAACTGTTTACAATATGTAAGGAATCAAGGGAATTTAAACCAGCACTTAATAAATTGTAATTTCACCTAAATACGAATTTCTCTAAATTTCTTTTGAAATCGTGATCGCCTCGGCTTGAAGCTTGAGAATAATTTAATTGTCAAAGACATTTTGAGAATTTCTCCCTCGAAATTCAATATCAACCCCCGAATCTCACACTCACATTTAAAGGCTGGGTCTGGCTTAAATAATCGATTACGGTATGTCTTATTGTTCTAAATGTAGAATTGTAACCGTTTGTAACGTAATATGAAAACCTTATTTCAACTGTTTGAATATTTAAAAAAAAATGCAATCATGGGTTAAAACATATTCTTGAAAACAATGAGTTGTGATAAATTAACAGTCAAAAAGTACATGACACAAGTCATAATACGTGACCAAAAGTTGTCAATGTGCATGAAAAATTAAGTGATATCATCGAAATATTCATAATTTTCTCATTTATTATCCGATTTGCTTCCAACTTTTTTTTTATCTGCTCGTCTGATTTTCTGCTTTTAATGAAAACAGTAGCCTATATATCTGGCCCTAACCCGGGAGGTGTTTCACCAAGATAAGAAAGACTTTAAGAACGACTTTAGGTTCGACTGGTATCAGATCGTGCGCTAAATTTGCGTAATAGTGTGAACCATTACACACAAGTAGGGATACCAGTCGACCTTAAAGTCGTTCTTAAAGTCTTTCTTATCTTGATGAAACACCTCCCAGGTCTTTAAATTGATTTGATTACATTGCTTTCACTTTTGCAGGACTTGGAGGACTTCGTGCAAAGTTCTGGAGATCATGGGATCATAGTCTTTACTCTCGGTACCTATTTCTCTGCCGTTGCAAAACTCAAACCGGGGTTCATCGAGATGTTTGCCGAGACTTTCCGAAAGCTTCCTCAAAGGGTCATCTGGCAGTTGGTGGATCCACCTACAGACTTGGAGCTACCTTCGAACGTCAGGATCATGCGGTGGGTTCCACAGAATGATCTACTGGGTAGGTCCCATCCAGACTTGTAATCATAATTAATTTTAAGCATTTTAAAGCTTTGAAAATTATTTGGATGACCCTATGAAAATGGTCCAACCCCAACACTCTTTTATGCTTAAAAAATAATAATTCCTGGCTGTAAAATCCTAGCAAATATGCGAAATTAATATCACCTGAAAAGTCCGTACTCTCGTCGAGATGTTTGCCGAGACTTTCCGAAAGCTTCCTCAAAGGGTCATCTGGCAGTTGGTTGATCCACCTACAGACTTGGAGCTACCTTCGAACGTTAGGATCATGCCGTGGGTTCCACAGAATGATCTACTGGGTAGGTCCCATTCAGACTTGTAATCATAATTATTTTTAAAGCATTTTAAAGCTTCAAAAATTGTGTGGGTGTACTCAAATGACCGACCTTCTGAAAATGGTCCGACCTGAACCAGTATGTTTTTTTTTCTAAAAAAGGAAGTAAAATCCAGCAAACATTTAAGATTAATATGACCTGAAAAATTATTATTTTCCTACCGACCGACGCTATTTGTAATAATGACAATATAGGGCATCCACATTTTTCTTGCGGGAGGAGCGGTCTTTAAAGCGGTAATGCTTGAAAGTTGTAATTAATTCCAAATCAGTTGCAACATGACATTTCTATTTTCATTCACATACGGTCAGCGTTTCTGACATGACAAAAAAACACATTGATTTTGTTTAATGCGTGCCGATCAGCTGCAACTGCCAAATGATCGCAACTTTCGAGCAACACCCTTAAGAGTTGATTAATGACATCTTTATTCAATCTCCACCAATAGGTCACCCGAAGACCCGAGTGTTCATGTACCACGGCGGCAACAACGGTTTCCAGGAGGCCAGCTACCACGGTGTACCGATCGCCGTCATTCCGCTGTACGCTGATCAGTTCGATGTCGCCGCGAGGATCGTCGGGCGAGGGATGGGACGAAAGCTGGACAAGTTCACCATGACGGCTGACGACATTTACAAGACGCTAACAGATCTTATTGATGACCCAAAGTAAGTGTATAAGCTCGGCCTTGAATAGGCCTACACTACAAATCGTGGGAACTGTGAACTTTATGACCAAGGCGGTGCTTCATCAAGATAAGAAAGAATTTACGAACGACTATATAGGAATGACTGGTACACGTTCTTGTGCGTAATGATCAGTAATATTACGCATATTCAGCGCCAGAACTGATACCAATCGTTCTTAAAGCCGTTCTTAAAATCTTCTTTACCTTAATGAATTACCGCCGACATAGTGAACTTTGCGATTTGCGAGGTAAATGTGTGATTATGGACGCACAGTTTGCGTCCCAACTTGGTCGCTAATTTCGCGTCCCGGTTGACGAAAGTCACGTTCTACTTCACAAAATTTTCGTCCCGGGTTGAAATCGCTGGGAACATTACTTGTTTAGGGTCATTATATGTGACCCCCAGTTCACACAGAGCGAATCCCACAACTTTATTCCACCCTCACATTCTTTGTGCTACGAAATTTCAATCTGTGTAAATTTAGGAAGTAAAGCCAAGGCGCAATAATCTAAGCCAATGCTAAAATATATTCTACTTTTAATCAGACTCTTTTTTTTTCTAAACACGCATTGTTTTTTTTAGATTATAATTATCATACCAAATCCTTATCTGTACGCACTGTAACCAATTGCCAATACGCATGAATATTGATAATACGGTCATACCGGAATTATGCCGAAACTTCAGTCGTCGTTATGAAATGATGCAAATAGGCCTCACTAAAATTTATGGCAATTTATTTATACCTGTCAAGATACAGCTAGATTTATATTTGTGTACTTTTATTTTTGTTTTCATTATGCTGCATTAAAAATATTCTTAGCATTGATTTTTTTCATCAACCATACAGGTATATGAAAGCCGCCAAGCACGTCTCAGCAACCAACCGCTTCAAGCCAATGGCAGCTCGCGAAAAATCAGCTTTCTGGATAGATCACGTGATCAAACATGGCGGAGATTACCTCAGATCACCAGCCGGGGACCTTTCACTCGTGGTCTACCACAATCTGGACGTTTGGGGATTTCTTGGCTTTATTTTCATTTTAATGATGGGGATAGTCCTCTATATGCTGAGATTCTGTTTACGATGCTGTCGAAGGGTGCTATTTGGTGCCAGAAGTAAAGCTAAGAATGACTAATGCTGGAAGTTAAATAATTCGAATATATGTTGCTGTAAAAACATTCTATGCATCGACTAATATGCACTAAACACTTAGGGATATCAACGGTGATCTAATAAAGTGTTGTGAATTTATTATACATTCTGATTGTGTACTTTAATAGTTCTTTTTAGTTTAAGATTTTAAGTTTGAGACCGATGTGAACCGATGACCAAAAGAGCTACGAATACATGACCACATATTTACCGATAACATCCCGTGCCCGATTCAGGTGGAGGCTTCGGCCAGTTCTGGTGAAATATAATTCTGATGGAATTTATTCATCAATCTGGGTCTTTCAAAAGTGACCAAAACTGAGAATCATCATTCTTTTTGACGAAAAAAACCCGACGTATAAATTCGTTTTTAGTGTCCTAATACATTCTTCGTTTATCGGGTTAGCTACGATATAAGAAATTTGAAACTTTTGTCTATCAAGATGTCAACAAATTACGAAAACTTACTGCACAAAATATCTAAAGCCTGCTCCGTTATACATGCGACCATTCAACATGTTATACACATTTTAAAATTGGTCTGATGTCGCTGAAACAAGATGGCGTCTTCAATACCGTCCGATTTTGTAATTTGGAGATTGACGAAGGAAGTATCATTTTTTTTATTGTAATAAACTTGAGCCCCCCCCCCCCGACATGTAAAAGGTTTGGGATTGATATAGTATTGCATAAATTTTGTCACAGCCTTTTCCCTCCTCGCTCCTTATCTAGTATTGCCATGAGCACACCCAAAATTAATTTGCAGACTAATTTGGGGATTCGACCAATTTAACATTTTGCACCCCGCCCTCTTCCATCGAGGAGCTCAAATTTAGCAATCCTCTCAGCAAAGTTTTGCGCTGACAAAAGCAAAAAAAAAGCAAAAAAAAAAAAAGAAAAAAGGCCATCACCTCCAATTTTGCGCTCCCTTCAGCAATTTTAGCGCCATTTACTTCAACGTCGCCACCCTCCTGAGCCTGGGGTGGGATAGCTTCACAAAGCCTCCCCTCCCACACCGGGCGTGCATGATTCTGGTCTACAAATTAAAGAGCGACCCTCTAAATTAAAAAAACAAAGATTAAACTTAGAGGTACTTCAAATTGTCCTGCTCGTTACGCCACTGTGTTACACTAGCGCCTATGCTCAACGCCTTTCTAGCCTCTACCTTGAATTAGCGCATTTCTCTTACAATCTCCCGCACCCACCGGTGATTATATAATTATCTGCCTCATCTACATCACATGTTTTAATTTATCGTCGACAATTAGCATTTTTGATCTAACGAGGCTCGGACGAAAGAACCGTTTTTGGATGCGCACCGTAATCAACACCTTCAATTCGAGCTTTTCTGCGATCGCACCGCATGTGATTTAGTGAACACGCGCCAATCTTGTGTCGTGCGATAGTTATTACGCCTCCGCTATCAGTCCGTCGTAAACAGTCTTCTTCATTCTTATCTATTTATTTATTTTTCATTCTAATGCGAGAATAACAAAGCTGTTGATTAGAGATATTTACAGGCCTGGGTGATGACACAAAAATGGACAGTTCGTTCGTATTCAAACTTCATTTTCCCATGAAAGGCAAGTTCGAAATTGGCAATTTGGGTTGCTGAAATCGGCAACAATTCAACTTCACGAGTGGAGCAATTATAAAAAAGTCAATTGATTAAGAATATTTTTGATTGGTTATAATTAAACTCAAGATGTTTATCCTATATTTTACATACGTTTTCATTCTGATTAGAAGATGTTTTTGCTACAATACCCAAACAATGTCATCCATATCTATAAAACATGGGAGAATATTGGCGAGGTCCCAAACCAACTTAAAAAGGTTTATTATCCCCCCCAAAAAATATTCCCTGATTTTAAAGGCCCCCTCATACGTCGCTATGGTAACTTCAGATATAAAAAAACATTATTTTTTTCAAGCAAGCATTTTCCACATTCTCTGCTTTAGTTTTGTTTTATATGTTTTTAAAAGTAGGTCAATTAACTATGCTAATTTAGACTTTTCCAAGTCGTGTCGATAAAAAACGGGCGAAAACGGTTTTAATGAATTTGCAGAGCCAGTAATTAAGAAAAGAAGACATTTTCCCCATACTCTGCAGTCTTGTTTCATGTAAAAAGTAGACCATTTAAGGCATAGGTTTTTGCCTCTCACTAACACTCACACTTACACTCACTAACTGACGGCAAATAGCTGCTACCATCGTTCATCTGGACGGCTATTAGGTACACGTATGCAAAATGTAGATGACGAAATTACTTCAGAGAATTTTCAGATTTCTGTTCCAAATCAGTCGATAGATTTAACAAAAATATTACATGTGTTATTTTTCTCCAAACACCGTACTATAGTTAATAGATTCAAAGCATGTTTTTGACACATTTCTTAATATCAGAACAATTTTGAGCACTTGATTAAAGACATGATATTCTGCCGAGTCGTCTAAAAAAATATTCAAAATGTATGTGACATTTTTGATGTATTTGAAATTAAGAATATCTGAAATTAAATAAATATCTGATAAAAAAGTTGTAAGGCCAGCGAAACGATCACACCCTCCTCGCCGGGGCTTACCACTATTTGGCTTCCCACTTCAATGCATGTGCATCACTTAGGGTTACACACGCGTAATTATAGGCAAATCACTTTCGCGGATGAAACTAGACCCCTAGGCAACCCATAGCAGTTCAGTTATTATGGATTAATGTTAATAGATGTGAATGAGTGATTATTTAATTGTGGATATTAGTAAATGAATATATGACCTTTCTTTATCAAAAGGGGGACCCAAAAAATTTCGATTTCTGGAACTACTTGACACCGCTATTAATTTACCTCATTAAGGGAACGGAGTTTATTGATGCACGACATGTTGCTATGTTAGGCGTGATTGCTCAAAAATAAGCTGGTCAAGAGGTAGTTTTAAATGCAGAATGAGAAAGTCCATAAAATTTCCTTTCCATAGCTACCAAGCACTTGTCGACATAATCTACAGCTGATTTTATATAATTTTTTCCAGAAGGCCAAATAGCATACGGGTCTATGAAGAAATAATTACGCGTATGTACCCTTAACATTGTAATGACGCCTTTGACTGTGTAGGGTTTCACGAATATTATTAGTATGGTGGCTCGTAAGTACCTCAACAAAAGGCCATGTGCGTCATGAATTTGAGATCTGGGTGCGGTATTTCACCAAGTCACTGAATGTATTGATAATAATAATAATAATAATAATAATGTCTTATTTACCCAGGGTAGCCACATTCAGCTGTAAGTTAGCTGCTCTTCCAGCGTCCCCTGCATAACATAAAGTTATTATAATTACCCTTCTCCTTTCTTAAATGCCGAGCGCCTGGCAAGAAGGCAGATGGTCCCATTTTTATTTTGGTCTTTGGTATGACCCGGCCGGGGATCGAATCCACGACCTTCCGTTCATGGGGCAGACGCTCTACCACTGAGCCACACATGACAGGATTGATAACTTTGAGAAAGATTGGTATCCGTTCTTGGACTGTATACCCGTAACAATTGTAACACTCATTTAACACAAGAGCGAATACCGGTCATTCGTAAAGCCTTACTTATCATCGTTCTTAAAATTACGCACGATTTTAAGAAAGACTGGAGTACGAATATAACAGGCGTAATACTCTTGAACATTCACCTAAAGAACTGATACCAGTCGTGTGTAAAGTCATTCTTTAAGTCTTTCGTAACTTGGAGAAACATCGCCCTTGACGCTGTATTTCACCAAGTTATGGAATACATACAACTGTATCGATCATTTAGCACAAGAACGAATACCTGTCGTTCTTAAAAATTTGCTTTTAAAGTATATGTTAAAGTATTAAAGTACACTCTAAAAACAAACTAATCAAATTTGATTAGAATCTAATCAAATTTGATTAGGAAAACAATACAAACGGGGACACCTGGAAATCTAATCAAAATGATTAGAAAAATCTAATCATTTTTTTATGTGGAAATCTTATTATAATTACGAATAGGAAATC